>MSTJ01000272.1:0-21098 GCA_001956345.1 Ramalina peruviana | reverse complement strand
GGTCTACGCATTTGAGTCTGAGGCATACTTTGAGATGTGGGGATGGAGTAGCCTTGCTGCTGCTGCTGGTGTTGCATGCCGCCAGGCAAAGGAGTGGGGGTTTGCTGGTGCATAGCTGTTGATATTGATGCGGTGGGGTAGAGGGGCGGGGATTGTTGTGGTAGGGTGGCGGCAATCTCGGACATGGAGGCAGAATTCTCGCCAAATGCGGCGTTCCAACCCCTGTGGAGGATGTGTCAGCGAGTGTACTACATCGTGGATGAGGCATCGGAGAGCGGGACTTACTCAAAGATAGGTGTCGGGTTCCAAGCAGCCTGCATATCCCCAATGGAAGGATGTTGGCCATTGGAGAGACTGCTTGCCGACGAGTGAGCTAGAGAGGATCCATCATGGGCGCTGTCGAGTCCTGCAGTCATTGGCGGCGTCATTGGCCCCGACTGGAAGGGCATTTGATGTGATACGTTGCCAAAGGATTGGTTCCTCGGAACCATTGGTTGCTGGTACTTCATCTCCATGGGCGGACTTGGTTGCAGAGCAGGGACTCCAGGGCTGCCGTACGGGAAGCTAGGCTTAAGCTCGAAAGGTCGAGTAGTGTCTGCGGAGAAGGCCTCTCGCAGAGCATCGATCTGCTTCTGCATGTCCGGCTGTGGCCATGCTTTTGTGCAGGTCTCGAGAATGCGCATATGGCGAGTAAAATACTCCTTTGCGTCATTATTGAATTCTGGGTCGGGCGATGTGATGGCAACCTTCAGAAGCGTTAGGCCAATCATGATGCAGGAAGTGAATTGTCTTACCAAGTGGATCATCGTGCATGTCAAAACAGCATAGATGACAAAATTGATGCCGCGCTGCATGCAGAGAAGGCCTTCAATGCCATGCTGCTGCAGGAGACCTTCCTGCAATCGACACATTTTCTTCGAAGAATCGTAGCAAATGGCCATGTGCCGTTTCCAGCTCCCGTCCGCATACGAACTTGATTGCATGAGTTGGGGTCGGTGGAGCATCACGATGGTCAGATGATAGTACGAATGCATGTTCCCGATGAAGTGACTGGGGAGCCACGGCGGAGTCCCGTCATCCGGGAAAGTGATCTGCAGATCTCGCGGAAGCTCCGACAGCCAACTGATCAGGGTGGCGCCGAGACTGGTGAACTTGGGATCATTTACCCAGTTCTTCGTTGGTGCCTCTTTGACTTTGCCCTTCAGGTCGTGCATTTGCCTCACGTTCCATATCTTGCGCACGAGATAGGTGAATTGCCGGGATACTTGGTAATCGGAACTGTCGATGCCTGGCATGGGTCGCAGGATGTTGAGATCCACCGAGTCGGGATCAATACCCATGTCACTCCGGCCTGGTATACTCAGCGACAAGASACAAGACTGGATGCGATTAGATGCTTACCTTGCGGAGCTCCTACCATGACCTCGAGTATGAACAATGTCTGCCAGATGCGAGTCTTGATCAAACACTCCGTCGGGTCTGAGCCGCACGAGATGCCCTGCTTATGCTGATCGTAATGCTCATGCAAGTCCAAATCGTGGGCCATGGTTATTATCTTCTTGATCGTGATCCAGGATCGATAGTAGTAGCCGCGCTTTGGTGCTGACTCGCGAGCTTTGATCAGGATCATCATTGCTTGCACAGTGCTCAATCTGGGGACGTCCATGAAGCAATCTTCGTGACCTAAGACAAACATCAGCCTGCAATACGGGAATGTCACAGGCTCGTACTCAGACGACATACTCGCAGATAAGGCCAGCCATTGAGCACCCTGAGCTGCATCTTCCGACATTCTGCCAGCGCAGGCGAAGATGGCCTCAAGGATTAGCGGCGAAATGGACCTGCGATTGGTCCGCCATTGCTGATAGAAGTAAGGTCTGCTGATTACGGGAACATATGGGTGGATGTTGTTRAAGAAAATGTCGAATAGTTGAAGGCATTGTTCGTCAGTTGGCATGAGGGCAGGAGGAATGCGGACTGTGGCGCCGGATTGAACGACGGGCTTGTGRATGATGGCCTCAGTCTCCTCATAGGCCGGGGCTTCCGCAAGGAGCTTCTTCTGCTGGGAAATATACGGSGCTGAAAGGCRATCAGTTGCGATCAACGAGAACCCARAGGTATWCGAGATTGTCAGGGYCATTGCTCACCGACACCGTTTTCRTTAATCTTTAGCTCTCCCAATATATCGCTRAGRTCTCCYGGTGAGTACTGATCGCCGGCCCARGCGCCTGGCGGTTGCGGTAATGATGAATTTGATGATGACATGTTGAATGAACTGGGGTCGGGGAAGGAGGGATGCGGGGCGTTGATTGGCATTGTAGACAAGTCGTTGTAAGAAAACTCCTGTTGATTCATGGGGGCTGAATACGGCGGAGTGGTGAAAGGTCCCATACTGTTCGGGTCATAGGATTGCGGTGGAATGTGGATTTGGTGGGAGGGGGCTTGGGCATCCCAGCCCATGGCAGTGCCCGTTTGGGACATGTATTCCTCATCACCGCTGTTGCTTGARTTATCGAAGTCCAGGACGCCTTGCATGCCCAGTCTTGCGTTTCCATTTGCGCCGTTCCGCTCGTAGCTGACGGCGGGTGGGGCGCACTGTAGCTTGAGCCGAACACAAGCAGCGCAAGGCCATTGGTTTGTGGTAGCAGAATCACATTTGATCTTTCTCCTCCGGCAGCCATCACAAGCTCGAACGACTAGCTCATGTCAGCGATGTAAGCTTCAACAGAGGGGATCAGGAACACCTTTTAGTCTCCTGTGACGGTTATGCTCGTCCACAAAGACGTAGTCTATCTCATGTTATCTTTGAACCCTGCGAGACGACCAAGGAGACCTACTCTTCTTGTCATTCGAGACTCCCATGTTCTGGGGCACAAAGGAATATTCGTTCGACATTGTGGTCTGATGCGGCGCTAGTGGCCTATTCTCAGTTTCCATTCCTGTGATTGTAGTTTGACCAGATGCCATCGATAGGCCGCCTCCTCTGTGAGCTACTCAATCGCCAATGGGATAGAGGCTCAGATGGTCACTACTCTGTAGGGTCGTGTAACAACACAAGGTCGCAGAAAACCCGCGTCAGCATGAAGTAGGTATCCTGGCGTAAGAGCTTTGTGTGGAGAGAGACAAGGACTGTTTGATTGCGAGTTGGATTTGACTGGTCTTGTAAAGGTGCTCGATTCCTTCGTAGATGTGAAGGTGAGTGTGAATCAAGACGGTAAGAGGGCAATGACGTGCCAATTTGGCGACACCCCCAAAGAGAAAATCTGGAAAAAACCACTAGCGTTCGGTTCCTGGAGGGTTGTCACGGCATGAGCCGGTGGKTTTTGATAGGAAAGAGTCGAGCGCGCTTGCCGGTAGGGAGGAGAAGGTTGCTAGCCGCGAATCTGTTGCGGTAGAAGCTTCGAAGAACAGGTTGTGTTCAATAGGAGCGTCGAAGAAGATGCAGTAGTCAGGTCCCGTTTCGGTGACAGAGCTCTTTTGGGATGTGCTCCGGTGGAATAGGCGCGCAATGCCAATCCTGGGGTACTCCTCATATAATCCCAGAGAAAGATCCCTGRCTTATCAAATCTTAGAGCGGCCACCCATAAATTGCGGAGGAGCAGGAGGCGTTGGTAATGGGATGAAAGATATTGGTGGGCAGGGGAATGTGCGCCTTGACTCTGATTGGCAGGTGCAGTGCCTCGGGATGTTTGGGCYTCGCTGAAGGAGGTGTGTGATAAGATTGTGGTTCGGGAGGAAAGATGTTGGAATACAACCAGGGTGGTTGAAGTATCTATTCAACGAGTCAGAAGTTTGAATAAGAAGTACGGTGGTACGCCCGGRTTGATATTGAGGGACAAGTCGAAGGATCTATACCTTTCTCAATGAAATCAGGTTGGTTTGCAAATGCACACCGACAGACGAGGCGGGGTCGTGTAATTRCGYTGGGTTGGCGGCAGGAGGTGAGGTACTTCCTGATACAAGCAAGTCMAAACTGGCCGGCCTGTCGTAGTAGAGTAGCGTCACKGTGTTGTAGGYCTGCAGCGGTATGCTGATATCATTTACTRGGTTCCTTCGCTCCCCTCCTTAGGGAAGGATGCTACTGCTTCAAGGCAGATTGCCAAATCTTTAAATCGATAGCGCAATGTCAGCSATGGACCCTGATTTGATGATGCCTGGGATCAAGCGTTAGGGGCTTACTTTGATCCTWAGAATTTAGCGGGTGCTTYTAGTCTCAATTTGCGCAATGCCTGCGGTTGGGGCTGAGCAAGAATCCTTCCATCAGCCTTCCAGAATCATTCCATCGAGCGGTGGAGAATTGCATACATTAGTATGAGGACGCAGCCACAAAGACTTGCCTCATAAAACCAAGATTGGAAGATCACTCTCAAAGTTGTGGGGCAATGCGACCGGTATGCAAATCGTCGATCTTTAGGAACTCCTTCTGCGGCTCTGGGTGCGCCTTGCGATTCTCGTGGGCTTGAAGTCGGTGTGGTTTTCCCTACAACAAAGAAATTCAAAGCCACAAAATTGGCGAATCTTTGAAGTCAAGGAATGGCAAGTATGTATCCTTGGATACCTGAGCAGGTTTTATGTTTGATGTAAATGAATCGCAGGCTCTACTAGCACTTCGACAGGCGGACGATAGAGGATGTTAATGAAYCAAGTGCATCACATGGCATCATATATGTCATTGAGCTACGTACGTTCGGACAAGGCTCTRGACTCTCATCACTGCATGGAGCAACAGAGATTCCGGTCCAGGAACGGCAGGTCTGCATGTCTTGATTGGCGTCTCTGTCTTCGATAAGCTAGGTTTCTCAATGCGATGCGATGCTGCATGCTGAATGGCACAAATTCTCAGTCCTTCTCGGAATGATGGTGAGGTGGACTGATTCATGGGCCGAGGGACAGATGATATCAAGTATCGATGAGGTGAAAAGAGTTGTCAGARAGATCTGAAAGGACCAGCAAGCCGCAATCTGACACAAACATCCTAATTATATCGCAAGCGGGGCCTTCTGACCTGTTATTTGTCTCTGTCCAATATGCCCTAAATTACAAATGTGTCAAACCCTCGGCACATTGGCAAGACACTTCATCCTGTACCTGAGAACAAGGCGAGTCGAACGGCTCATGCCAGTCAGAGATTGCGCACGTAAGCAGTACTCATGCGATTTGGAGATCGCCTAAATAGGGTAATGGGAAAAGTACGGTAGGGACCGTCATTAAGCCATTTGGGAGATGCCTAGGATATTAAGAACTGAAGATCGCTCGCGCGACGCCTTTCTGACTACTGATAACGAAGTCTGCCTTGATGTATCTAAGGTAGCATCGATGTTGGTGGAGCATCCCCAACCAAATCCTCCCTGCAGTTGTAAGGCTCAGCAGTTGCGATGTTCTTGTTGGAATACATTGTTAGATWAAGGACTGCATGCCATACCGATACAACTAGATAGCGGTGACGTGGCAGTCTACCCACCAACTCGGCCAGACTCTCTGAAGCACGAACCCATCAGCAAGATTGTTCAAACATCCTGTATCGGGAACATTCAGAGCAATGTCTCATTCGTATGACGGTTCACGGGTCCCCATCGGAGAACAGATTTTGGCTTCTTCTGGAAGCCTCGGCTGCGCGGGCCGAGCTTCGGAGAAATCGCGTAGATGGTCCAAAATGATCCAAGACTTCCCAATCGATGACATCTTTTTTGTCCCTCGGCATCACAATTGGACCATTTTAGGAAATCAAGCATACGACCCCAAAGATTCCTATTCATAGACAACCGGCGATCATCCAAACTGTGATCCATCGACGAACCATTCCACGTCCCTTGCCGAGCTCCGAAAGCTACCTTGACCCTCTAACCYACGAGACCCAAGCTGCTCCAATACATCCGTCAACCATGTCCGAGATCCTCAACGCCAATCCCACAATCCGCAATGCCTCCGACCTGCCCTCACGGCGGCCAGACTCSACCACCTCCACCTCCTCATCCGGCACATCGCAAAAATACCCCCCGCTAGGCCTCTTCGCCAGCACCATCCCTGCCTCCGCCTACCTTCCCGACCCCTTTGCAACCGCCACCCCTTCCTCCCCAACCTCTTCCATCTCAGAAGAAGATGCCGCCCCCGAACCCATCGACGCCCAAGAGGTATATGACCTCATTGCGCCCATCGCCGACCCGGAGCACCCGCTCACACTGGGCTCGCTTTCCGTGGTCAATTTGCCCGATATCTTTCTCGAACCGCTGTCGCCAGGATCGCCGCTCACAGTCCTGACTGTTTTGATAACGCCGACGATCACGCATTGTAGCTTAGCGACGGTGATCGGATTGGGGGTGAGGGTGCGGTTGGAACAGGCGTTGCCGCCACGATTCAGAGTTGATGTGAGGATCAAGGAGGGAACCCATAGTACAGCGGAGCAGGTGAATAGGCAGCTAGGAGACAAGGAACGGGTGGCTGCCGCGCTGGAGAATGGGACGTTGATGGGGGTGTTGAGGAAAATGTTGCAGGGGGCTGAGGGTGGCGAGACTGCGTTATGATAGGGGTTAGGCAGGAGAAAGGGCAACGACAATGTTATCGCACTTTGTAGATGAACTCATTATGCATGGAGCATATCATTATTCTATGTTTTGGGGATCTTCTACTTTTCCACCGCCGGTTCCGTAGATTCTTTACTTCTTGACATTGAATTTTGTGTATTCTCATCATTCCTAGACTTGAGCCGCGTGAAGCTGGAAACTTTTGATTCCTAGAATAGTCTTGCAAGAATCGCGGAATCAACCGTAAGAAAATTGGAAGAACAACATCGGCAGCAGAAATTGTCGCGATGTTCGCTAGTGACGTACAGCGAGAATCGGTGTCGAATAGAGGGGAAATGCGCGGCAAGCTGCAAGATGACGGCAGCAACATACAAATGGGGCGCATAAAAATGACGCACTTCCCTCAAGATCATCATTCATCATGTTCAAGGTGCACACCACTAATCTAGAGTTGACGCCCTATTATCCCTCTCAATGTCCTCAAGGAGCACTTTCAGTCTTTCACCCCCACCGGAGAGTAGGGAACGGCAGATCATCAAAGATCGATATCTTGATGGTGGTAAATTGGAGACTCTGATGGCTCGGAAATTCCAGCCTGGGACATGGGCACTTTCGGTGGGTCCTGAGACCGCTTCTTCTATACGAGCGTGAGATCAGCACTGACATATCTTGTTTACACGGTAGTACAAAACAAATCGCTGGATCATCGAGGCGCCCGAAAAATTGACCATTGTGGGTCATCCACCCGTCTCCTCAAGATTGATCAAGTCAGGCGCAAGGTCAGGCACTGAGTCTTGATGTTAAATAGGCGGAGCTTGACACTGTCACCGTTTGACAGCCAACATGCTTGTACGCCAACCAATAATGAGACGTTTTGTAGCTGGGGATCCTGTCTGCATCTATGGCGGAGAAGGACTGCAGAGGCAAGACCACCATCTAGATCTGTGCCAGCATCAATCCGATCCCCCACTCCTAACAGCATCGTTGTATAATCCTCCTGAATGATGGAACGCTTGTCTTGAGTATTGAAGGGTCCATGTTATTGTCTTCTCAAGGATGATTCCCGGTCCATGCAAATTCCTATCACAGCTTTCTCTGGCCTTTCACCCATCCAGCAGAGCTTCTTGAGCGCACCCATTGCTCATAGACGTCTGCATCTCTTAGAGGACTTGACTTGAGCAGTCATCTAGTTGTGATCTTCACCATCCTGTGCAGCCCTTGTCCAATGGATACGTAGTATGCACAGGGTATATCCTCCCTGTCACGAAGGTCAGGATTCGCAAAGTCCTTGTGACCCTCAAGAAGGCTTTAGTCTAGAGATTTTTTCGTAAGTCTGCATGGCTGCACTATAGTCATATCAATGCTGGCGGAGTCGGAATGAAAAAGTGACTACGATCGTGACCCCTATTCTTGCTCCGTTACCAAAACCCTACCTGTCTATGCAAATTAGTTGGCTCCTTCTGCAGCTTCTTTTGAGAATATTTTCTCAAAAGTACGTTGTAATCGCGAACTCAACGACCACACTTCGAGGCTTACTCAAAGTACTCAGATATAGTGGTGTAACATACTCGAAATATGGAGCCTCTAGCTTTTATTTCGAGTAACATCAAGCTCTGATAATAGAGGTAGTAAAGGGTACGCAAGATTCGTAATTTCTAGGTTAATTTGGCCGCTACCCGAATTCTGGTGGGAAATTTTCAACAAAAATCGCATTACAGCGTACTACTCCTCAGCCACGCGCCTGGATTAGGTCAAAGTATCAGGATACGATTCAGATTCTTAGCGCTTGCAGTTGTACCAATTCAGACAATTGCCAAAGGATATTCAATAAAGAAGTGGTAGTTAATTGAAGTGTAGTGTTTTTGGCAGGGTAAGTACGGGATAGCTATAAGGTGGTTTTGGGTGGTTTTGCGCATTCTTGTTTGACTTTTCAGCCCTTCAAATAAACCCAATAACAGCTTTAAAAACTATAGCCTGTTGAGCTAATAATCTATAGAGTCTGCTGAAGATAATTTAATACTTTGACCTAGAATAGGCACGTTGTCGTAGAGGGGTACGCTATGATACGATTGTTGAGCAAAATCGAATTGAATGATCTGGGGAAAAAATTTAAAAATTCCGAAAATTCGGGGTATCCTGGCCACCAAAATATTGGGCCCTTTAGGCCCAAAAACGTATATCCGAAATACCATTTAACATCCACCCATGATCGAGTAAGCAATCATTTTGTAATCTAACGATAGTTCCTATCTTTTGTGAAGCACTAAAAGCGTGGTTGTTGAGTACGCGCTTGTGAATTTGCATAGAGGGGTAATATAATCTTGCCCAATGAGAACTTGACACTGCAAAACCAGGCGCCTTGTTGATGCAGGCCAGGAAACTTGATCAAAAAATCCAGTACCACTGCGCCGCATCGGCATGTCCACCCAGTTGTACGATGTCATCTTGCTGCATGTGGTCACCTGCATATGCACGCAGGTTAATAGACCAATGGAACGAGCCCCAATCTAGTGAATGCTCAACCTTCGAAAAGCCGATGGAGCTCGCGAAAAACAAACATTCACTCTTGCCAGCGCACTTGCGTAATGATGGAGCATGCCTCTGCCGCGATTGGTACAAATGAGGCGTGGAAGATAATGTCGTCAGTCTCTGAAGGACCTTTCATGAGGCTTTTCTTACCCTAAGATTACCAATAGAAGGTATTTTGAACTGCCATTGCTTACAGTGCGACCCTACTTGTCTGATGGGGTTTGCTCCAAATCTTTCGGCAACCGAAATCTGTTTGCACTCATAACATACGATCCTAGAGTTTGGCTGCCCTAAATTCCCACGTAGAACGAGGTCCGTTCAGAGCGATTCCAGATGGTCTGGGTACCACTGCTTCCAAATGAGGTTCAGAAGAGGGAGATGAGGACATCGCTGTATTTCGATCGGGTTATTATCAAAGAAAGCTCACTAGCAGAACGAGTCTTTGAGGAAAGATCAGGTGACGTGTTCCAGACCGATGGGAAGGAGTCCTTTGTGGATGTTCACCTAGTACCTCGTCCAGATGGTGACACTGTCGGAGCAATAGATAGTTGCAATGATGAGTATCAACCGAAGATCTTTGTTCAAACTGGTAACCTACCAGCACCGTTGGGTAGCTTCGGGGATTTGACGGGGTCCAACAGGCTAAAGGAGAAATATGATTACCCTCCAAGATATAACGCGGAGCCTGAGCTCATTCCGATGAAGATCAAAGATCCCCTGGAGCTGAAAGGTGTCTTACAGACAGTAGGTAAGCTCTAGCGAAATTTGTCGTGACATTCAACTGCCGACTGATCATTCAAAGCCTTGGAACACTTATGGAGCGTGTCTTTTATTCGACAACATCATTCGTACAGTCGCTTGAGTGCAGATCGAGAGCTTTTCGAAGTCTTGACGGCGTGCCTCGGCGTTTTCCCCAAATTCAAGGAGTTCATCCTTCTCTTCGGAATCAAACAGGAAGAACATGAGATGACCCCGCCGGCACTGCGATTCAGGTCTCAAGCGCCCGTTGAATCGTCTCTAGAGCCCGGCTGGACTTTGAGTTTTGAGTGCGCCTACTGCTTGAGATACGTTGACTTGAACCATCGAGACGCAGCGAGGCCTTGGTCGATCCGCCAAATGGCAGTGTATCAAAAATACAGAGATGTGAAGAGGACTTCGACTTGGATTCTAGTATCAGCTTCACCTGAAACGGAAACCTGCATTGATCGATACATCAAAAGTGTTGCAAGCTACCAAGACGTTAATCCATTCGAACTGCACGTGCTCCTCCTAGAGGTTGCGTTCTCTAATTGGCGCCCATATGTTGTTTACTTGGCGCAAAGAATAACACAAAGGATAGACGAATTCTCCATTGCCTCGATTGATAATGGGCGACCGATGGAATCCGTTGATTTTGGGTCACGCCAGGTTCTAAACGATATGGAGAATGAGCTAATTGATGCTTTGTCCGTGCTTGACTCGACCGAAGATACCATTGATGCGTTGCATGAGAATCATGAACGATACTGCATAAGTTGGTATCAGTACTCAGAGAAGTGTGAGCAATGCGCCAATATCTCATTGCGCAATGCGCTTCATCAGATGAGGACAGAGGTTGCAGTCAACCGAAAGAAGATCAACGCGTTAAGTGCCAAATTGAAAGGGGCAATAAAGCTGCTTTCGAGTCTTCTCGAACTCGAGAATGGCATATCTTTGACACGACTGACTCAAGAGGCGGCAGAAGAGAGTGGAAACATGCGACGTCTGACCGAAAAGTCAACCCAAGATGCTGCCACGGTGAAGATGCTGACAGTCATCACCATCGTATATTTGCCTGCAACGGCGATTTCTGTAAGCTTCTTTGCTCAGTTAATGACCTTTCGAATCACGACTAATCGTTTAGAATTTTTTCTCCACCGAGTTCGTCTCGTTGACTGGTGAGAACAATGCTGTCAAGCTGTCGGCAAATGCGTGGCTTTTTGCGGCTCTTGTTGTTCCTCTGACACTACTCACCTTGATTATCTGGTGGATATGGTTGCTTTCTCAGGGAAAAGTTATAGACAAGGAATCTAAGAACAAGATATCACCCTTGACAAGAATTTTGACTCATCGGCAGACGTCACGAAATGATGGGCTTAGGAACGAGTGATACAAGGACCTTCAGAGATTTCGTCTCAAAGATGACATGATAT
This sequence comes from Ramalina peruviana, assembly GCA_001956345.1. NCBI lineage: Eukaryota > Fungi > Ascomycota > Lecanoromycetes > Lecanorales > Ramalinaceae > Ramalina > Ramalina peruviana. Next base: position 9,877 of record MSTJ01000272.1, on the reverse strand, counting down.
AATACTGGGCAACACGGAGCCTCAATGTTGCTTCCCATTTGCCCTATATATCTTCTTGGTGTCACAAATCATATTCCCCGCTTTGCAAGCACGGACCAGGCAATTCAGGCAAACGAGGCAAACGAGGCAAACGAGGGAAACGAGGCAATTTGATGTGAAAGGATACATATTTCAGCGGTCATGTTACATGAGGTGATGCTCCACCGAGAACAATCCAATAACAACCTGAGATTCCACACCGATGTGATCAGAGGCATGCGTAGCCTTGAAGGTAAACTAATTGGGCTAGATCGCGCATTTTTCACGCCCTGTTCCTAAGGACGCAGTAATGTTTGTCGATGAAAATCCCTATCTTTAAATGTGACGACTCCCTGTGCCCCCTTATATTAAAAATGGTGTGCCGCGCTTGGGATAGTCAGCGCCAAATTCCTAGAGGTTACACTGTTCCCTCGATTTTTTCCTACACCTCCTTGCATGCTCCTAATGACAAGAAGAAGCGGCGTTTGACCAGCTAGAAGGGATCTAAGCTGTTCATTCACTGTAGACATGGACACATCCCACGCAGAACTGGTTCCGTGCTCTGCAGATGGTCAAGGTAGATAGCAAGATCTCCGATATCCTTGTCGGTCCTGATATTAATCCACCCACAGAACGAAAGCTTTCACTTGAGACAGTAGAATCCTCAGATCACTCCCAGTTACCTCAGGTGACCATCACCCCATCCGATCAAGCTCTTGGTTTGTCCCCAGCCCGTATCGTTGCACCGATCCGACGAAAGGAACGTGCTCTGGAACAACCGAGTGGAACTCTCATCAACCCTTCGAAATCCAATGGAGAGGGACGTTCTCGCACATCCTCCTTAGTAGTTCACGAATCCATTCAGCGTAATGACGTGTCGCAAGCTCTCACGCCAGTGCCCGAGGATAATGGCTCCCGCAGAGGTTTGTTGTATCCTGCAGCCATCGCATACGAGCTACAGATTCAATGTGATGGCGAAACAATCCGTGGTTCGCGTGGATGGCTAAGCCTTAATGATGCGGACGGCTATCTCAAGATTGGGACACAGGCAGACGCGCTCGTTAGAGGAAGTCGCAAGGAGCCACCTGATGCGTATTACCTCCATTTCCGCGGAGGCCACTGCATTGAGACTAGGGACAATGAAGAGAGACCGCAATTTGCTATCGCAGACCAAATGCAATGGAGGAGCATGTGTCACAAACTTACGAAAGATTTCGGAGACGGTCAACTCGAGCATTGCACTTTGCTTATCTCTCGCGATTACTCTGTGTTGGAACTCCGACCGACCGACTCGAACAACGAGGATGAAGACGAGCACGAGGACGCCTTCGTGATGAATAAGGCCCGCGAACTGCGCTCCTTGATGAAGACAAACATTGATGGGGAAAAATATCTACCGATGATTGACCTCGACGGATTCACGTCGCAGCCAGTGATTCGAGCAGTCATCAAGTACAGCAACCGCCTGAAGAAGCTGACCGATGTCAGGAGAGAAGAGCTGATCCGAGAGATTGACTCAAGCGCGAAAAAGCTTTTCGCGGCGTTTATACAGAACAACTTCAGCATGCAATGTCTCGATAAGCTATTAATCAGTAGCTATCACGATGACAATCTGCCCAGACGTCAGCAGAAGGGGCCTTATGCGTGCTGCAGATCCCACGACGACCAATATAACGTCCTGGCTAAAGAACTCGGCAAGTTTACAGCTTTCAGGTTCGTGATAGTTGGGCATTTTCGCATGGAACCGAACTGCGTTGTCCCTATCTTGCCTGTAGCTGTGGACCAGAATCACCAGTCAAGCGACCTCTCAATCGGCCCTACACCTGCGGACTGCGAGGAGCAAGATGACAGGTACGTGATTACTGAGCAGGAAACCTGTCTTTTTCGCATCGTTCGGAAGTTCAGAGGCATTTTGTCATAAGAAATGGCTTCGATAAGTATCCTGTCCTTCCCCACGTGATGCTGGTTTAGCAAAGCTGACTCTTTGGCATCTTCTCAGTCCTGGAGAAGACGGGATCAGAAAATCTCGAGCCAGACTGGGCGCGGGAGTCCATGCACACGTTTACCAGGTCCGTGTTGATCCTGGGCACAACGAAATCACCGATGTCAGTAGTGAGGTTCCTGCTTTGTTGCCTCCGACTAAAGCAAATATAGAATCGTGATGAACTATTCGCCCTAAAAGTATTCAGACACGGCAGGTCCAGCGCAGAAGAGACCATGCTTACCAGAATCGAGAGTTACAATAAACCTCACCTCACAAAGCGGCTAGTGAGTTGGACTCGGGGCAATGATAGGTGGATATTGTTCCCCTTAGCTGAATGCAACCTTGCCGATTACATGAACCGCCATGACTTCGGTGGTGGAGAAGTCGAGACGTTCTGGCTGATGGAGCAGTTCATTGGTCTTGCTGACGCCCTGATATATATCCATACACTCCCAAGTGATGCATCCCCTGATGATGGAAATCAGCAGCTGAGTCCCTTGACAACGCGTACGTACGACTTCCGGCCCAAGAGCTCTGGCATCGGATGGCATCACGATGTAAAGCCTCGCAATATTCTTTACTTTATCAATGCAGAGACCAGAAAAAGATGCTTCCAGCTCTGCGACTACGAATCCAGCAAAGTCGATGCTGTTCGCTCTCGCAGCGTCCCAACGAGCACAAGCAGAGGGACTCGAACGTTCGAGCCTCCGGAGAGAGATGAGGGTTCATTGTCCCGGCCGTACGATACGTGGGCCCTCGGCTGTGTCTTCCTCATAGTGGTTACGTGGGCACTTCTCGGCTCTGCCGGTGTTGAGAAGTTCCGAGAGGATCGCTGGGGTAAGCGCTATCAGGACATTAACACCATGGATGATGGCTTTTGGGAGAAGCTGCCCGAGGAAGGCCCGAGTCTACGGAAAGCAGTGCGAGACCAAATTACGTTGCTCAAAGACATGGCAGAAGATCCTCAGTACCAGATTTTCTCAATTGCTCTCAAAGTCATCAGTGACATGCTTCATGTCGACAAAGACAAACGTATCAAAATGGAGGACGTGTTCAAGCAGCTGCAGAGGGAAGTCGGTCAAGCAAAAGCGGTCTGGGAGCAAGACAAGGCAGTTTCAATCACCGGCCAGTCAGCCTAATTAGGCCCAAGAGCATCAGGTGTGCTTTCTGGAGCTCTAGGTGGCTAGCAGCAAGGCGCCTCAACAACGCTGCCTCCGAAGAGCTGGGTCACGGCAGGTCATGTCAACTTGAAGCCGCGTCAGCTCCTCCGTGTCCGCAAGGTGTGACTTGTCATCACGTTTTGGTCGAGTTTATGACCTTGAGACCGTCAGCCATGGGTGCTGTAACATTTTCGGCGTTCGGTCATTGGATCTCCAAAGTCTTCATCAGGCGTTCTTCCGGGAGATGGACGTTTGAACCTCACCTTCGTGACATTCATTTAGACATTTTTGGCCTTGTATGCGCGGAAGTGGTCATCTGCGTTTGAATCTTCTCGACAGAGTCTGCTTGCGCCAACGAGGGCGAGGACTACGTACATCGAGCGCACTAATTTACTATTTGCATCTAGATTATTCGCCGCCTCACCGTGAAGAGTCTCAGCATCTAGCGTGGAATAGTCAAGAGATCCTTGATGGCATAGCAAATGCAATGTTAAGTTGCCCGACGACTTGTTATTGAAGCATGGCAGACAAGCGACTGTATATTGTCATGAGTGCAGGTGGACAAGCTATTAATTTGCGTTTGACAGAAGGCCAATCTGCATACTCAATGAATTGTGCTTCTGCTTGACTATATGCCCCGTAAATCGAGCGACCCACTAAGTACGCAATCTTCATATCCACCAGCGACAATCTGTCGCCAACAGTGCACATATCTCCCCCGATACGATCAATAGGTGGCGTGGACAAGGTGCGTATGTTTGGTGATGGCGAAACTCCTCTACAATATGGAATGCAAATCTATACAATTCCATAAGTACTTTTTTGCTTTCATCGAATACGACGACCACGAAGTTGCTTTGCCTCATCACTATGGGACCGAAATTTTCAGTCAGATTGAATTGTTCTCTGGTAGCCCTGATGAGAGCGCTGTAGAGCCTCCTCTTGGGCATTGAAAAGGGGCCGAGGGGCTCGCAACTAAATGGCTATTCTTCGGCTCTTGCGCAATTGAGTTCTAACAACAAATTAACCATTCTCTCCAGAGCTGTCACCCACAGTTACCAGTCCTCTTCGAAAGCGTTCAACCCTCTGCCTGAAGGATGAAATGACGATGTAGAGCCTGCGTCGGCCCTCAATGCACCTGTCGCCTCTTTCCTGGCGTTACCTTCTGCCGAAAACATGGCTGATATGGTCAATATGAAGAAGAGTGTGTTGCCCTTGTTGCTTTGACTTGGTCCAGAGCAGACTGTTGAGCTTTGCTGTTGTGTTCACTGACATGAAATTACCCATAGGCGAAGCTGCTCACGAATGTGTCTCGGAAGAAGCTCTGGTGCACCTCAAATCCTACAAATACTCGAGCGTCGACAGATCCCTCCTGTCCTACTACATTCTAAATCCCTACGTACGATCCTCGGCAAAAGGCAATTGGGACCGACTGGGGCTGATCACTGGAATAGTGGAATGCCGTGGCTGAGCTCATGCCATTATGGCTAGCACCAAATATGATTACATTGATCGGATTCTTCTTTATCATCGGCAATGTGGGCTTGCTAGAGATCTACATGCCAGATCTGGTCGGGCCGGTGAGTCTCTGGATAGCGCGCCGCGTTTGAGACCCTAGGCTTGTGAATACTGAAGTCCAAAACCTAGGGTCCAACGTGGCTGTATTACAGCTTTGCGTTTGGATTGTGGACGTGAGCAGATTGTCTCGAGCGTAGTGTGCCACGGAAGCAGGGGCTGACTACTTTAATGAGGCATCAGGTACCAAACCATGGACAACATTGATGGCAAGCAAGCACGGCGGACTGGACAGTCGAGTGGTCTTGGTGAGCTGTTCGAGTAAGATGTTACCCGTTGGTTCAGCTGAAGCGCACTAAGCATTGAACCCCAGCCATGGAATTGACTCGCTGAATTGTACTCTCGCCTCGTTATGTGAGACGGCATCGATGGGTCTCGGCTCAAGCCCTAAGGGTGTCTTTACCGCTCTTACGCCATGTATACCCATGTTCTTCTCCACATGGGAGACTTACCACACTCATACGCTTTACCTCGGTTACTTCAATGGGCCTACTGGTACATCCTGTCTCCGTCCTGCCCTTTGCTGTCCATCGTTAATCTTACACAGAGGGTCTGATCATCGCTGCTACCATGATGGCCGTTTCCGGCTACTTTGGTCCAAGCATATGGCATGAGCCCCTTGCCGCTACAATCGGCTACTCCAACCTATTCAAAGACTACTCTCTCCTCGACATCTGGATCCCCATGCTCGTCATCCTCCTGACAGCTGGCCATATCCCAGCCTGTGTATACAACGTTGCAAAAGCGCGACGCTCCAAAAACCTGCCTCTCGCTCCCGTCTTCCTTGAGTGGACTCCCTTTTTCGTCTTCGCGCTTGCTACCGGGAGCTGGCTCTACTCACCCCACTCGACTCTGATGAGGGAGAATAGACTGATGCTCTTCTGTCTGACCATGTCTTTCGTATTTGGCCGGATGACGACAAAAATCATCCTCGCACATCTGACACGGCAGCCTTTTCCGTACTGGACTGTGATGCTGGTTCCCTTGATCGGCGGCTCAGTGCTGGGCAATCTGCCACTTCTAGGACTCAAGGCTGTCAGTGTCAGCGTGGAGCTTTGGTATTTGAGGGCGTACTTTGTTTTTGCTATGATTGCCTACTTCCGCTGGGCGGTGTTGGTGATCAATAGTATCTGCGCATACCTGGACATCAACTGCTTGACGATAACTCCTCGACTACTACCGCCATCTGTTCGAGATAGCATGCAAGGCAGGTCTCAGAAGGTCGGCCTCACGAATGAGCCAACGAGGCGGAGTGCAAGGATATCCGCGAATGGATTCGCGAAAGGAGAATGAGAGAGTTGAGCCGTGATAGTCTAAAGGTAGTGAGGACAGGTGCTGGGCGACCTCCTCACTATGATCCCGAAATGGGTGGCATGTTAGAACGAAAAGCACACTGTGACGACCTTGATGCACATGACGGCTGCTACTTCAACAGTAGAGAATGAACCGAACGAAGTACTTGGCACATAAGAAATACAAACGCAACCTATAAGTACCGCGAACGCTTGCAGAGATTCCTGCTCGGACGGCTTGCGATCTGATATGTTTGTACGATAGTCACAAAAGTATTGTTTTACCTAGACCATTACATCAAGCGAGTATGCCATTGGCAGCCGTACTTCGCACGTCAGCTAATGCGACTGAATTGATGTTATTACCGATCTTCACCTTCACAACTTCAACGTTCACATCGAGTCCCCCTTTCTCGCCCCCAGCCTCACTGGGTCCAAAGGCGGGGCCCTGCTCTTCTAGGTGCGGCGACGCCAGTGTCCAGGCAATGCTGATGTGGAAGTGCATAGACAAGTCTGCTTCTTGCGATCCTCCTACGTTCTCACCAAAATCCCCACCTTCTGGGAGAGGATGACGGTCCCCCGCCTGCCTACCCAACCTCCGCTGCTTGCGATCCGGCATCTGTCGATCTGCTGATGAAGGTAGCTGCTTCTCATACAAGCCGAGCTGCCCGTACTCCTTCGCCGTCCGGTTAGAGACCCAGAGTAATTTGTTCAGACTATCGCCCTTATCCCTTTCGAGACGTAGGACTAGAAACCAGCGAGTGTCATCATGATTGGCCACCCAATCAGCGCCATGCATGGTATGAAGAGTGAAGCTGACCCAAATCAGCATGCTTTTTACCTCCAGCAAGAGCACACCCAGAGAACAAGGCCACTGCTTACGGATGCATCCCCAACTTCAGTATCCTTGCAGTCAAGTCCTGCAAAAAGTCATGCCGCTGCTCGCCTCGCAAAACGATCGGCCTCGACAATGAAATATGCAATGGCAAAGGTGCCCCGAGGTCAGATCTCAGCAGGCTATGCACGCGGCGCCCATCTGCTTCAACATGACCCCTCCGTTCATTGACCCGGTCTACGATCGACTCCAAGTGGGCGTATTGCTCTGTAGTAGGGAACCCTCGTACGCATGAGCTACTGCACTCCCACCAAACACGCACCCTTACACCAATGAAAAATATGTATGTGGGAAGGGTAAACCTACACTCTATATAGACATGACTGGGCCAATTGCCCTCCACATGCGGGATCTGGCGCTGTCGTCCCGCATGCAGTGATGGATCATCGGTATTGCTGAGCCGAGATGCGGAAGCGTAGAGATCGTGGAAGGTGGACGGCAGTGGTGGGAGAGTTTGTTTGGCAGAATCGGCTGGGGATGGAGAAGGGGCGCGCTTCCGTTTGGCATTGCTGGTGACTGTGGGTCTAGGGGCATCGTCCGAGCTGACGCTTCCCTCACTGTCTGAATATTCCACTAGAGGCATCATGCCATGCTGCGGCTTTGCCCATGTATTGCGTGTGTACTCATGCACCTTACTTCAAACAAGGCTTACTCCTACCGACACCGTACCTATTCTTGGAAAGCCCAGATTTGACGTCGATTTTCGATCTTGAAGTCGCTTCGGGTGGAGCCCGCTGGGTTACGCTAAGGATGATTCAAGTCTAGTCTGCTTACGAGCATGCTCAAACGAACCGTGTGACGTAACAGAGCGAGCCGGCAGGGCCATGGGTCTCGAGCCGGTGGCCGTTTTGGATTGGGAATCTTAGCGACGCGAGGACATATTCGTCAGCTTTCGAAATTATCACTCAGGACCAACTGAATCCCTTTCGAATATTGATGCCTACAGGCTTTTCGCAGCATTCCCTACTTCTATCCATCTGACTAACAGTCGCAAGCGGAAAACCGTATTGTCCTGCACTTCATTCAGGTCAGAATCGCGATCTTCATCGAGACTGGTCAACGCAGCGCAAGTAAGATGGAGAGCTCAGAGGATAAGCAATGGGTACCAATGGCACTCTACTCTATCCAATGGTGACCACTGAACAATTTTCAGGCCAAGACGTACCTGCTTGAYCCTCTCAAYGCACCAGAGCCAAATGAAGAGACTGGCCCAGGCACATCCCACGTAACGACTGCTCCATCCACCAATGCCGGCAAAAGTGGCCCTCCCAAACCCGCCGCTTCATCATCCGTCCGCTCATCTCGACCCCCAAGCGAGAAGACAGCTCCATCCGTCTCGGTCCGCTCAAGCAACAATCCCTATCGCAACAGCAACTACCCTTCCCCGCCCCAATCCGCAAGCCCAGCCACCGAGCGCTTTCCCAATTTCAGCGATTCCACCCCGAACTACACCCCTCAGACCTCGAGACGAACAAGCCAAGGATCGACTCAAATCCCCACCTCGACTGGCGGCATTGCCTCGACCACCACTGGTGGCAGCAATACCCCGCAGACAGACACCCGCCCGCGCCGGACAAGCTCCTTGTCCGCACGGCATCCGGGGGACCAAAGCCATCGCCCCTTGGATATGCTCCGCCACAACGAACTGCGCGCCAGCCGTTCCCCTCACCTTCGTCGCAAGAACCACGTCGGCGCCGACAGCATTGACAGCCTGGACAACATTGCTGGTGCGGCCTACCATCACGAAGGTCCTTACGACGCCATGATGCTGGCCAGGAATCTCAACACCAAGCATGCCCCTCTTGAAGCCGTGGCGGCGAGTAATGCGGAAGCCCTGCGAGCGACACCCAGGGAGAAAGTCATGGACAGCCTGGACAAGCATTACCCGCTCGACGGCGTGGCGATGGTGCCGCCGGGCGAGACCGATCGTTATGGGCGTATGTATCGGTATAAAGAGGGTACCGACCTGATGAGGGAGGAGAACCCCGAGGGCGGGGCATATAAGCGGTGGCCTGGTGTGGTGAGCCTTCCAATCCTCCTCCCCTTTCCCCTTTCCCCTCTCCAGCCTAATCATCATGCTTCCCCAACCCCACAGAGGCGAACGGYAAAAGCTGATATAGATATGATGCAAGACCTACCTCCCCGACGACCTCAAAGGCAAAGGCGAACCCTCCTACTCCCTCGAAAAAGCCCTCAAATCCCACAACCAGCACGGCCACCGCCGCGGCACCTCCGAAGGCATCGAGATGACTGGCGGGCCCCGCTCCTCCTCCAACAACAACAACGTCCCTGCTGTTGCTACTACTGGTGTACGTCGCAATACTCACGGTGGGGTTCCCAGACCGGGCTTGCAGACTCGATCCAGCAGCGCTGGGGAGGTGAGCACCATGAGCAATCGGACGACGGGGAATGCTGCCGTGGCGTCCGGGCAAGCTGGGGGGGAGAATTATCGGGATTGGGAGCATGGGGTGAAGAGGAGCGAGAGCGGGGCGGCGCGGTTGAGGAAGAGGATGGGGAGCTTGAGGTTGAGGAATAAGGAGTGAAAAACCCATGAGCCGTGAGCTTGAAGATGAAGGAGTGCAGGGAATGGAGGGTTGAGGGAGGAAGATTGGGTGGGGGGGGGGGAGCAGAGAATCGACATGTATCGAAGTCTTCATAATTTTCCTTCGCTGAGTGAGCTTCGGGATTTTTGGGTGGAGCTTTTCATAGGGGTCGGTGGATGGGGAGGTAATTCACACGCGAAACGTACGTAACGCTGGGATAGACAGATATGGGTATCGACAGAACCACATGCGAATAGAAAATTTGACCCCATTCTGGCGGCAAATGACAGAGCACGTGTGTACATTCAATGTGATCAATCTCTACAATACAAATTCTCAACCCCAGTCAAACGTCAATCAATATTCTCCACGCCCCCAGCAAACACCCCCCCTTCCCCAWMCCTCCTCCA
>MSTJ01000271.1:0-21107 GCA_001956345.1 Ramalina peruviana | reverse complement strand
GGAAGCAATGTGGGCATGGCTGTGGATGGGAGGAAATGGACGAAAGGAAAGAGAAAAAGACAGAAGATAAGAAAAGACAAAGGAAAAAAGAAATGAATGACCAACCACGCACGCATGCTCGCAGGCACGCAGCAAGGCAAAGGCAGTGGGAACATGGCTGTTGGAGGGAGAGGAATGGAGCACTGGAAGCATGGCTGTGGGAGGAAGGGAAGTGGAGCACTGGAAACATGGCTGTGGGAGGGAGGGAAAGGGAGCACTGGGAGCATGGCTGTGGGAGGGAGGGAAAGGGAGCACTGGGAGCATGGCTGTGGAAGGGAGGAAATGAAAGAAAAAAAGACAGAAGAAATGGAAAAGTAGAGAAGAAAGGAAAAGACGACCAACCACGCACGCACGCAGCAAGGCAAAGGCAGTGAGAACATGGCTGTGGGAGGAAGGGGAATGGAGCAATGGGAGCATGGCTGTGGGAGGGACTTGGAGCACTGGGAACATGGCTGTGGGAGAGAGGAGAGGGAGCACTGGAAGCATGGCWATKGGAAGGAGAAAAGGARAGAAAGAGAGGGAAGGGAARAAAGAGAAGAAGGAAACGAAGGAAAMGAAGGAAGACAACGCACGCACGCACGCAAGTAGGGTCATGGCATTGGGAAGATGGCAGTGGGTAGCATGGCAGTGGGAAGGGAAGGAGCAGTGGGGAGCATGGCAATGGAGGCATGACACTGGGGATGGAGGGTGCAATGGGAGCATGGCAGTGGGAAGGGATGGAGCAATGGGAGCATGGCCGTGGGAAGGGAGGGAGCAGTGGGGAGCATGGCAGTGGGGGCATGGCAGTGGGGATGGAGGGTGCAATGGGAGCATGGCAGTGGGAGAGACAGGAGGGAAGTGGAAGGGAGGGAAGTGGAAGGGAGGGAAGTGGAGGGGAGTGAAGTAGAGGGGAGGGCAGTGAGGAAGGGAGGTGAGAAAGCAAAGATGACATGGCCGCAGTAAAGAGAATGAGATTGGAGAGGAGGGTAGGGAGGGAAAGGAGGAGGTGTAGGAAGGGAAGCAAGATGACATGATCGTAGTAAGGAAAGAGGAAGAGAAGAAAAGGRGAAGTCTTGAGTGAAAGGAGGAAGAGAAGAAAAGGGGAAGTCTTGAGTGAAAGAAAATGATAACAGAAAAAACAAGAAAACAACGCACGCACGCATGGAGGGAGGCCAGAGAAGGGGGGGGAAACAGCTGCTTAAGTATGTTTGGACTTGAAAAGCGATCGACAGCGAGGAAACAGAGTTCTGTTGATGGTGCTGATGTGATTCTCGTGGCGTAGATAGGAGAGGCTCGTAATGCCCTCACAATTGACTTTGGGATGACAGGTAGATACAGAGAGGCGAATGAGATTGAGCACGCGGCGCCACGAACCAGACCCACCGACCAAACAAAGGCTGTCATCATGAAACACCTGATACACATCAATGATAGCAAGAAGGATCAGGTCTCCGATTCGAGGAAAGTCACTGTGTGTGGAACGGGGCGTTCGCGCCTCGTTTGAGATTTCATACCGTGTGGAAGCCCCGTCCCGAACGTTGATAAGGGGAGGCTGGATGTTGGAGAAAGCGCCACGAGAGGTCTCTCTGGGTCTCTCATGATCTAGAAAGTGAAAGCGAAGAGCCAAGAAGGGTTGTCATGGGGATGCTGTTGAAATCTCAGATAGTGGCTGAGAGGCTGGACGCTCCATTTGAGAGGGTGATAGCCTGCGTAAGAGGAGGCTGAACGCCATGAGGGTCTTCTCCCGATGTTGTTCGTGAGCTGAGAAATGTGGAAAGGCAGGCGAGAGTTGTTGATGTCAATGTGAGATGTCTTTCCAAGATAGTCGTAGATGAGCTACGTGTTTGATTCGACAGGATGGTAACGTATCTGATAGCAGTAATGCCAGGAGAAAGGGTTGAGGCGTCTTGAAACGACAGACTGAGAGGAGGGGAAAGGAGACATTGAGAGCAAGGAGGCTTGACTTTGGAGCTTGATAGAAATCACTAGATGTGGAGTGAGGCTTTAGCGGCGTGGCAGAACCATTTTGATATACAACAACATATGTCATCGATACAGTAAAGAATCAACAAACCGTATTTTACCCTTTTCCCGCCACAAGCCTCAAGATACACCAGATCGATCCAATTGACTTTTYCTCGCCTCCACCTTCGCGTCGAGACTCACCTTTTATCGACGCCTCTGTTSATGCTCAGCGCRTCACCCAGCGCGTCCAAATTGCATAAGTACCCTCTTCCCTCCCACCTCTTCTCGTCTTCTTTTCTTTTCTCCTCAGGTCGGGCCTCCTACTAACCCTGCACTTCAAGCACCACCATTGTAAGTCGACCTCACTGACTCACTGACTCTCGACTCGCCTCCCCCTCCTACACCTCTCCTTTCACCTCCCCTGGCGCACTCCACTCTCCTCCCCATGCTCCCCTCACTCCACTCCCCTTCCTGCTCCCCTTCCTGTGCACCTTCACCTTGCCCTTCCCCCTTGCGCAAGAGGAGAGTCAGTGAGCCGGTRARGTCGTCYTGCAATGGTCATGCTTGGGGGCGCAGGGCGTACGGGGTCGTCCGGGGCTCGGAGCGGGCATTGAGATGGTGAGTAGCCTGCCGTCCACTYCACTGACATCCAAGCTTACATATGAACAGGATGCGGTCGCCGGGGCTTGGATCGGGATACACAATGGTAAGCAGCCTGCCTCCTAAGTCAACTTGCATCAGAGCTAACTTGCCTCTACTGTCAACAGGGTCGTCCAGCACTCACATCGAAATCCACAATGGTAAGCATCTGGTCGTCCACCTCCAGATGCATCGAAGCTGACTCCTCATTATGACTATCAYCGTCCGCGGGCTTGCATCGGGAGCTGCGACRGTGAGCAKCCTGGCTTCCAGCTTGACGCACATCCAAGCTGACTTCACATTCTGTCCATCGTCGTTGGTGCCTTCCATCGGGATCCACAATGGTAGGTATCGCATCATCCACCTCAGGACGCACCCAGGCTGACTTCTCTCTATGACCATCGTCATCGGCGGCTTGCATCAGGGCCTAYGACGGTGAGCATCTTGTCGTCCACCTCCGGGCGCATCGAAGCTGACTTCATATCATGACTATCATCATCCGGGTGCTTGCATTGACCTGCAACGGTGGGTACTCTGCCTTCCACGTTGACGCGAATCAGAGCTGACGTCACAACATGGCCATAGTCGTCGGGGCTCCTTATCGGCCTATGCAATGGTGAGCATCCTGTCCTCCCCCTTCACGTGCATCAAAGCTGACATGTCAACATATGTACACTTCCGTTCAGCGTTCGGGTCCGGACTTGGCCAAGTAAGCCAGCCTTACTCACTCTCCCGGCTGAACCATCATTGACATCTGTGTGCAGGCTCGGATGATGGACCTGATGGGCCCCTCCTCTCCCTGGGATCCACAGTGCCCATCACCYGCAAGCGTCATCCTTCAASYCAMGCTGCCTTCGACTCTCTCCCATGGGCGGCTGGGAGGGGGCGAGAGCCTCGAAGGTCGCTGGCTTGAAGGCTGTCGCTTGCGAGTGATGGGCAACCTGGTTCGTGGGGAGCAGCAGGGGCCCAACCCTCCACTGCCCGCACGCCTCAAGCAACCTCCTCGACCCAACTCCCTCTCCTCTCCCCCATGGGTGGCTGGCAGGGTGGGGAGTTGGAGAGTGGTCGGGCCGAGGATGCTTGCTTGCGACGTGCGGGCGACAGAGGGGCGTCCAAGGTGTTTGTAAGTGGGAGGTCTCTTAGGGCTTGATCATTGGGTCTGGAGGGTAAGTCAGCTCCACTTCCACTTGATGCCTAGCTGAGCTGACATCTGGTAAGGGTGGCGGGCGGGCGCCTCCAGTACCCTCCACCTCCTACGTTCCAGGGAATGCCACCCGCACCTTGCAAGCACCTCCTCATCCTAACGCTTCCCATCCTCTCCTATGGACGGCAGGGGGGGTGGAGAGGATTGGGAGCGTGGTTTGAAGGAGCTGCTTGCAAGTGGCTCGTCGCATTCTTGGATCGTCGAGGTAGAGGGGGGGCCACCAAGGTCTTTGTGAGTGGGAGGTCTCTCAGGGTTCGATCAATGGGTCTGGAGGGTAAGTCATCGTTACCTCAATTCGAGACCTGTCAGAGCTGACATACGAACAGGGTGGCGGGCGGGTTCCTCCAGCACCTTCTGCTTCCCGCGACCCAGAGTGCCTGCCCACTTGCAAGCGACTTCCGGCCTCACCATCCCCAAGATCCTCCTATGGACGGCTGGAGGCTGGAGGATCTTGAGGGTAGGAGGTGGAGAAGTCGCTTGCAAGTGGGCAGGCACTCTGGGTCCTAGGAGCGGAAGGGGGGCCACCAAGGTGTTTGTAAGTGGGAGGTCTCTTATCGCTGGATACTCGGGTCTGGAGGGTAAGTCTTCTTGAGTGACTCCTACCTTAGCCATGCATCAAAGCTGACACATTCATAGGGTGGCGGGCGGGTTCCTCCAGTACCCTCTACTCCCACGCAATCCGAGAGTGCCAGCGAGCTACCTGCAAACGACTCTCTTCATTCACCCACGCTCGAGACTCTCCTATGGGCGGCTGGAAGGGTGGAGAGTCCCGAAGGCAGGTGGATGAAGAGTCTCGTTTGCGAGTGGCCAGTGGCACTCTTGAGCTGCGAGCAGTAGAGGGGGGGCCACCAAGGTTAAATATATAGGGGCTGAGGAGGTAAGCACTTCCCACTCTGAGCTTGAGATGAAAGATACTGACGATGATGAGCAGGGTGGCGGGCGGGATCTCCTCAGCACCCTCTGCCCCGCAACGTCCCGAGGGTGGCAGTCGATCACCTAGCAAACGACCCTGCTCAATCCACGCTACCCCTCGAGACTCTCCACCCGGCTGGCCACCATAGGAGAGCCTCAAGGGGTAGGGTGGGTTGAGCAGGGTCGTTTGCTCAGTGACTGATTGCCACTCTTGGGAAGTTGAAGAGTAGCGGGAGGAGCCACCAAGGTGTTTGTAAGTGGGAGGTCTCTTAGGGCGTGAGCCGGGGGTCGGGGAGGTAAGTCAACCGTCCACTTATGCTTTGACTCCGATAATAACTGACATCGATCATACAGGGTGGGCCGGCTCCTACTCGCTCTTCCTCAGGAGATGCTCTCAGCTTACTTGCAAGCCGCCCTCTTCAACGCACCACCCTTCGAGACTCTCCTACGGGCGGCTGGGAAGGGTGGAGAGCCTCGAAGGGTGATGGATTGAAAAGGACCGCTTGCAAGCCAGTTGATGGTAACTCCTGAGGTGAAGAGAAGTAGAGGTGACCCAAAGGTACTTGTAAGTGGGAGGTCTCTTAGGGCGAGAGCCGGGGGTCGGGGAGGTAAGCTGGCCAGCTTCCACTTGTGCTTTGACTTTGACAAGGACTAACATCGATCAAACAGGGTGGGCCGGCTCCTACTCGTTCTTCCTCAGAGGAATGCCATCACCTCACTTGCAAGCCGTCCATTTAATCCACCACCCTTCGAGACTCTCCTATGGGCGGCTGGGCAGGGTGGAGAGCCTCGAAGGGTGATGGATTGAAAAGGGCCGCTTGCAAGTGAGCTGATGGCACTCCTGAGGTGAAGAGGGGTAGAGGTGACCCAAAGGTATTTGTAAGTGGGAGGTCTCTTAGGGCTTGATCGGGGGGGTAGCAAAGGGGAGTCTCTYCTCGAAAAGAYGATGAAGCTGGTCAGTAGCTGACATGACGATAGGAGTGAGAACTGAGATTTTTTGATTCCAATTTGGACATCTTCTAGAGACAAAAAAAGATTCGAGAAGCGACACTCGGCCTGATATGATGGGAGACTCACCTAGGGACAAAGCTGCCAACTGGGGACTTGGTTGGCATCGATACGGGGTCTTGCACCAGTTGGCGGGCATGGATAGCATGAACATAGTGGTGTTCGGTCGGGATGGAGGCAATCAATACATGGAATTCCTGTATGCGACCAGAGCAACAGATCATATCCACTTATGCTGTGAATGAGCCATGAATAATTTCGGTCTAGTGCGTATACCCCGTCTCTGTCTCTGTTTATGCTTGTTGTCAATATGGGTATCTTCCGTTTTGTCAGCTCACCTCATGGAACGCCAGCCCGATAATCAAGTACCTATTGAATCACCGCTTTGCCTAGTCCTCAAGTACAACGAACGACCTGTATGGATGTAGGTAGCCTCTGGCCCCAGCACATCAAGGCGCTCTGTCCACAAGCACAGGCTCCTCGCCTGCCCAGGCCTTTTTGTCGTCTGTGTCACCTTCGCCAAGATCCACATCCATCATCAATCCCTCCTCAAAGGTCTCTTCATCTTCCCTCGGCAATGGCTCGCTACTCTGGTACCAGTCACTCGGTTCCACCCACTCGGATATCAAAGTCTTTGCCCTGTCTGCCAAGACGAAATACCCACTGTTCGCCTTGCGCTCAAACATCGTCATATGAGCTTCCGTCTCGTCCTTGGCGACATCATTCCGCGACGGCTCAAAATATCTGCGGTTCCTCTCACTCCTCGGAAGGGTGCAGAAAGTCCTCTGACTCGCCGCCACCGCCCTCTCGCCCGAGGCATCACCTCCGATCTCCACAAACCCCCCCGCGAGCCGCGTGGGCGGCTTGGTCCCACCCCTACTGCCCGCCGTGGCGGGAGAAGCAGCCGATTTCCCCAGCACGGTCACCAGATCCGCGAACCCGATGCCCCGCTCCCGATTCAGCGCCACGATGCGATCGAGCCGCGACTTCAGCTCCTCGGCTTTGGCCAGGCACCCCACGAATTCGAGATGGCTGCCCATCCAGGTCCAGCCCTCGGAAATGCGATCGCGCTTCAGATAGGCGGCCGCTCCGCCCGCCGCGACGGCGCCCGCCGCGCCGGCGAACATGGCGTATTTGCCCCAGCGCTGCCAGGTCGGCGTCGCGGCTGCGTCCTGGGATGATGCGGTCATGGATGCGGTCATGGCCTCGGCGCCCTGCCGTTGAGATAGCAATTTATCGTTACTTTTGGCCAGGTTGGGGGTGCTGGGCGCGCTCTTGGATGATGATGGAGAACCACCAGCACCCCATCCGAAGACGCCGGCGACGTCGCTAAGGGTGTTGTAATACGTGCTAGCGGTTTTATAGTGCGTCTCAGCGCCGTGAGCGATGACGCCGGGGCAGATGCCGAGATAGGGGGTGTCGAAGGCGAGGATGCCGGAGATGTAGGGGAACATGAAGCTGCTGTGATTACTGTTGTCTGGCGACGTGGCCGGATCCGAATGGGCTGCTGTTGAAGGGAGCGGATCTGTGCTACTGTCGAGGGTTGAAGAGTCTGTTGGGGAAGAAGAAGGGATGGGGGATTCGGAGGCTATGGCGAGGAGGGTCTCGGCCGCRACGATGCCGCCCATTGAGTGGCCGATGAGGATGGTGTGGACAGACGGGTCGATGGTGGGGGATGGGGTGGAAGCGGCTACTTCGAGGTCGATGACCTTGTTTTGGAGCCTATATCCATTTGGCAATACTCAGTATTCTACAAACCCTCATAATCAGGCACAAGAAGAGCCTCTCTGGCCCCGATGTTCATGCTCATCGTGGTTTCACTGACCATTCTCGGAATCGGCCAACGCATTCGTGAAGATCGCCACGGGTCTCGAATTTCGGATAGGTCACCGTCTTGACGGACACGCTGGGCAACGCATGGCTGACAAGTGCGCGCAGGTCTTCCGGGAATGTTGCAAAGGTGTCATCTCCACCCTGCGGAAGATGAATCACAAGCTGTCCTTTTTGTGCAGGAAAGATCTTTTACCTTGAAGCCATGGATAAAGCACAAGAGTAGGGTCCTGTGCATCATGGACCCAGATTTGCATGATCAAAGATACTACTATAACCCTTCACGATCTGAAGATTGATTGCTAAATGAGGTGCCTGGCCCTGGTGAGTGGAAATCGTGATATTGGGTTTGCGCCACACGCCACACGTTACAAAMCGCCACAGAAGGCTAGTTTGCATAGCACCTCCTATCTTCAGAGACAAAGATAAAGGGTAAACCAATCTGAATCGAAGGAACTTGTTGTATTGGGTATAATGCTATGGAGTTGATTTTTCGAAAGCTATGTACATCTTCTGGTCTTTCTTATACACAGAATGTTAAAAAGAAGCAAATTTTTCCGCCCATTTCTTCTATGAGCACAGTAAGCTAACATGTCCGAGCCCAAAGCTCGTGAGCCGAAAGCGCCAAAGCCAAAGCACCGCAGGCTGTTGAGGCTGTATGCATATCCCGGAGATGCTAAGTAGTCATTAAAGCCAGCGCTATGCAAGAACAAGAGGTGTGAATGAAGGTGTCAGCCAATGCGGCGAAACACACGTGAAGTCGGTAATGAAGATGCCGAAAGGCAGGAGACGCCGTGGGCGGAGCTGTGGTGACATCTTGTGGATGTGATCGCAAATCACGAGGAGATAGGTGGTGGTGGGAGATGTGGAGCCATCGGCCGAGCGTTGTCGGACCAGGTGTTGAATGGAAGGAGAGGAAGGACTCCAGTTCGACGTTCGCTACTGGGTCTACCCAAAGGCTGATAACGCATTTGATCGTACGAAAGTTGTTCCGGAGCCTGCTGCATGGCAGCTGAGGGAGGTGCCACTAGGAGCGTGTTGACCCCACGTATGGGCTTGTAAGGCGAGTTGCGGGGTCCGACCCATCCGGATGGTGAAAGACCGTTTGGGGTATGGACATTTGGAAAGTTGTACGAAGTCGGAGAAGGGTTCTGACCAAGTGATAGAGAAGTAGAGAGGCTCAGTTGTGGTCCGGAAAAGCCTTGAGGGTTGAATGAAGTAGCCAAATAGGGATTCGCCATTTGGAGCGATGGCAACTGCTGCACCGGTCGTGTTGGCTTGTTTTGAGATGGATACACCATTGCCATTGCCCGTTCGCGTAATTGATGTGTCGCTGGATGCCCAGGTGTGGTGTGAGCTCCAAGGCTTCCGCCATTGGGGTTGTTTGGAGGAGGGAGCCGCCATGGGGAGTGAAAACTCATCAAGGGCACTGTAGATGTGCCCGTCGCGGATGGAACATTGTGCATTGAAGCTGGTAGGCTCGAATTTGACAATGTGCTTGAGCTCTCGGAGCWTTGGCTAGCCATCTTTTTCAAAGGTCGCTCAGAGCTGCCATCTTCCAGACTTCGTTTCYTCGGGCCTGAKTTGGAAGAAGCATTGGAAGATGCATGTGCAGTGGCTGTAGAACTTGTAGTGTATAGAGGGGGGGCCATCGAAAGCGGATGGGAGACTTGTGGCTCAAAATTTCCGTCGTCTGGGCTCTGGTTCCTCGAGATTGAAATAGATGGATTGCTATAAGGGGTGTATGCAGGGGCTGTGGAAGTTGCAGCTTGCATTGGGGAGGGCATTGAGAGTGGATGCGGTGACTGCAGCGTCGAATGATACACCTGGGGCGGATTCGGCGGAGGTGGAACCCAGTCGGGAGGTTTCGGCAATGGTGGTCTTCCTGGGGGTGGAATGCCGGGAAACGACGGAGCGGAGGTGACTTCTGGGATCTCTGAATAGTAGGCTGAGAACCTTGCGAGCTTGATGTGCCACTCAGCCCACTCTTGYTTTGACGCGTACAGGCTGTAGCGCATGTTGCTCAAGAATTCCACTTCCATAACGTGGATCTCTGAGACGGAGATGCCAGAAACATCTGCCCAGGTCTTGTTCGTATAGGTGTTGTCATCCAGGACTGGACAATTGTGAGCTTTGGCCACTTAGCCAAAAGGGTCTTCAGGGCTTACATTTGTTTCCCAGCATCAACGCAATAGTCAACAGTCGGTATTCACTGCCTGTCTTGCCTTTGACCGCTGGATTGAGCTTTTTGAGGCGGTGGATGAAGAGCAATGCTAGCAGCACAACGTTCTGGGACACCTGAGTCATGGACAGTATAGTGGTCACCCATTTCAAAAACCCAGTCGTAGGAGTGGCGTCAGGCACAAATGGATATCGCCATTCAGGAAGTGGCCAGCCCAGATCGTCCACCAAGAGCATCCTGTCGGTAAGGCTCTCGAACCAGAACAGGCAGGTGATCTATACCATGTCAGCGGCTCGAAAGCTTTTGATCTCTCTCTTGGCGGAAACCCGTACCTGTGCGGCGAGTTCTGCCAGGCTGCGGCCGCTGTTGTTCACCGTTGTAGGGATCTGCAGATGAGGGGCAATAGCATCCTCATTGCATGGTTTCTGTGTAGCAGCTGGCTGCTGCCAAGGCTGCTCTGTCCTGACAGCGGGACTGTTTCTCTGCTTCGCAGAGGCATAGGCCTTGTAGAAGGGCTCTACCTTGCTGATGCCCTGGCTGTGGACACTCCCCGCATGGTTGACATTTGTCTTGCAGTGATTCTCATGGCCAGATGTGTYTGGCTCCACGATCGGCACTACATCTCGATGGCTATTGTGATCCTGTACATACAAGGGGCGAGGGAAGCCGTAACCCAGGTCGTGCATGTTGGGTACAGGTTTTAGGCTCGTCTTCTTGATCAAAAGTTCCTGCAGGTCACTGGCCCAGCCCAGCTGTGATGTAAGCTTCTGTCCGTTACTGGGTGAACCCCAGTAACATTGACATCCAGCTTCCAGACCYAGTAGTTCTATCGAAGGAAGGAGATGTTGGGTGTCGTCAGGGTCGGATGAGATGATGAGGGGTAGCATGGAAGAGTTGTGCGGCATCGATCTCGTTTCCAAATGGTGGTCCCACTAGACCGATTTTGGTGCCGTACCTCTCCAAACGGAAGATGGGGGATGACCTCAACGTTTTGCTCCACGAAAGACATTGAGCTTCTTCCGGATGTGCTTTTCCTTCTTTTATTCCACCACCRTGGTCYCTGGTCACCATAGCATCTCTTCAATTCCTTGTAGCACGTCACACAKATAGTCGTTSRAGGTCCTGTAGGGCAGTAGTCCACTTGCCACTGGATATTTGAATTCTTTTCTGGAAGGGAAGGTGCGAGGACGGACAACACTGAGAAGGGCGAGGAGGAAAGATTGGAAGGAGGAGGGAAGTGGSAGGTGGCTTCGTTAYGATTGTTGTTGTTGCTGAGTTGGCCCCAGAATGCAAGCTAGTGACGAATGAGGCAGCGTTCACAATCCAAGTGAAGTGCAAAGGAAGGACCAAGGAGGGGGGATTAATCAAAGTGCATATCCCGGAGGCTCGGAGAATGGAAGCGGACAGTGAAGGGCAAGGAGACGAAACATGAGTCGCCACAAGGATAATGGCGGGATTGGTCAAAGACTCTCAAAGGGATGACAAGGTGTTAAAYCTGACGGAGATGGAAACGGCTCAAATGACACGAAGCTTCTCATGATAGTAGTGGCGGACAGGCAGTAGCAGCAGCAGCAAACACGGTAGTAATAGCATGAGTGGCAGACTGGTAGTACAGGCCCTCCAGCATGGTTAGCGAGGCTGCGGAAAGCGTAGGAGAATTAATAGCGTGGTTCAGATGATGCGTAGCTCAGTCGTGATCCGTGACTCGTAAGTCAAAGTGTGTTGAGTTCTGATATCAGACATCAGGGATGACTTCTAGCCGGATCACAGGCGTTAGGTCATCCAAGCTGAAGGGAACACAAGGACGCGAAAAAAGGAAACGAGGGGAATACGGTCAAGGCCAAGTGGGCAGGAAGCGCTTAATAATTAGTCCCAGACCAATGGAGGAGATCTGCCCTTCCTTTTCGTGCAGCGAATAAAATTGGGGAATTAATATTGGGATGGGGGCGAGACTGAGCGGAGGGAGGAGCAAGAGGAGAGGTACGCTTTCTCCCTGCTTCGGAAACCYAGGAAGGCTAGAAGCCACACAAACACACATCCACGGCTTGAATTCCTTAGTGCATGTGCATTCGTGCGCACAAAGGCAAGGAGGCCGGCTAGGCATGTATCAGGTCCAATTATAATTTGGAGCAACGCAATAATGAAGTGTTGCTGCTTGCTGCTGGCCGGCTGAACGCAGCGGTGTCACCCTGTGTCGTGTGTTGTGTGGTGTGCCGCCGAATGACAAAAAAGCCCCARAGGAATGGCCGGGTCTGATTGACTGAACGTGAAAGCCAGTGGTAGTTTGTGAGTCGAGACGATCAAATCCGGGGGCCACCTCTTGGGGTTACTCCCGGTTGGTGGTACAAACGAAATGTAGCAGGATAGGAGCGCGGACAAGGGAGATTCCTGGTGTTGCGACTAGCGAGCCCAGGTACCCTAGCCCAGGTAACCCTTGGTTGGCTTGTATCTCTTTTTTCCGTTTCTCCCTTCCCTTCAGTAATACTTTGGCCCTTGCGAAAGGCTGGCCCGCCTGCTGAGTGTGCTGAGAACTGAGCGAGAGCCTAGTGGCCAAGGATCCACTAGGGATGAATCGAGGCAATTAAGCGGTGATGATGCAGAACCGCTGGATCAGGGATATTCGGTGGATCCCAAGTGGTGGCCCAGGTTCAAAGAGGAATGAGCGGCCTAGTGCTGCATGAGGTAAGTCAAGTGAATTCATCTCCTTTCCCTCGGTGATGCATAATTATCTCACGCACAAGTAATCTGCTCCGTACACAGCCAGGCGATCTTCTCATCCCACAAACCTAGGCTTCTCGGACGTGGATCTGGAATTGGATTTGCTCGAAWTGTCACAGCGACCGCCTGTAAGCTGCCGGCCTACGCCCGCGTCAAAAGGTAAAGAGCAGAAAAAAGTTCAATCGTTAAAGTGAAGGCTACATTCCGTCTCCCCTGATTGGTCGCATTTGCCTCCATGGCCTGTGTGCCCATGTCCGAGCCCAARRGAATCTGAATGAAACGAGGAGGTGGTGTGGTCTCGCCTTCCTACTTCTTGGTAGTGATTGTTGTGTCAGATTCGTGGATCGGATCTCGGACGTATCATTGAGGGAGTGGGAGGAAGAAGAGGCGTCACGCAACGGCACATAAACGCACTTGGCTTTGCAGCAAAGACATCTGGCACAAAAGCCGGTCCGTTTGGAGTTTGGACTGGTAGCGCCCAAATGATAGGGATCAATGATATGATGTGGGGCCCAAAGCWACGCATACAAATGCTCCGAGAGACGAGTGCGAAAGCCGTAGAGTTGCGCTGGACAAGGATCAATTCACAAGTTTTACTTCATGCAGGTGGTGGCTGATGAATGGGGGGTGCTTATAATGGAACTCATTCAGATCTAGATCTTGATGGGAACGGGACAGGCATCAAACGAATTTGAAATTTGAAAGGTGAACGTGGCACAGGCTCACAGCAAGGTGCTGAATGCTGACAACCTTTTAATGACGATCGGCTAGCAGAAAACAGACAGGGTCAAAGGAAGTCATCTGCATGAAGCAGTAGCAGACGATGCCAAATGGGACTTGACGGTATTCCGTAGTTCAGTGCTGGAGATTTGAGATTGAGAGATTTTAGGCCGCTTGCAGCAAATGGGCGCGAAAAGAGTTAAGGACTAGAAACYCTGCCTGCTTTGCCTGCCTCGTCTTAGACTCACCGGTGCCACCCCGGCGACCAACCTCCTCCAAGTGTCGTCCAAGTGCCCCTCCTTTTTTGGCTGCCTAGGCTCCTAGAGCTGGCCCAGCTGGGACTATRAMCGAACTAGGCTCATAAGACAGGTCGAGTATTYGCACAACGCGACGGCATGTTACGCAAGCTAYGACAGTACCCACCATCCTTCGCGTGGAGCGTCGGTCGCGCCTCGCTGAGTGGACGTCGTGATCAAAGCAACTCACCGACGACGCATCAACGCATCAATCATCATCGGGTTCAACAGCGCTAGAATTACTGGGTCAAGCGGACTTGTTGACGATTCTCCAATGCCCGATACAGTCATCATCCCAACTCTCGACTGATCTRCTCTCAGCTCTCAAGCCGCACCTGCCACCTGCGAAACTCTAACTTCCGCCCGCCAAATCGTATCATGTGGAACCCTGGATGCATGTCGTATGTTTGTTCTCCCGAAYCTTCGGCTGGATGCCTACCGTATATCCTTTGTGTGGTCTGTCGGTGATCCTGTCGGTGGGGCCGGTCGCTGTTGCTGTTGCCGCCGCAGAGGAGCCATCTGGTTCGTCTCGCAAGTCATATCCATGCCGTCTCACTATGAGTCCATGACTGTACAACCCTCCCACAGTGGGATCAGCCATGTCTGATCAATCGTCATTCGTTCCTACTCTATTGCCGTAGTCGCCGAGGCAAGTGCCCAGCCTAAACACCAAGCTGCAAGATAGGCAAAACAGTCAAGTGGTTTGGCGAAGTTGATGCTGCATCACGCCACATGCAATCATGATCCTGGGTGCAATCTCTCTCTCTCTTTCTCAAATTGCCCCCTTGCCAGAAACATCCGGCTGTTAGCGGGACTGATTACACTTCCGATGCTGTCGGCCGTCAACGGTCAACCCAAGCATGCTTGGCATTTGGCAGTCGACACTGTGGTAAGAAAACGGATCGGAAATGCGACAGACAGGACAGTCCAAGCCTGTGTACTTTGCCCGGCAATTCACCACCATATCAGAAACAGTACGGTCATGCCGCAGCTACGGAAACAGGCRCCAAGGGTCAAGGTAAATGGTAATTGCATCCAGACATGGCGCGTCGCTTCAAGTGACGATCAATCACATGCCGGTGTATATTTAGGGAGGCGTAAGCGTTTGGTACTCGACCCTTCCAGCTGAGACTCGAGACTGCGAATCCTGCGGCGACCATTACAAACATCGGTCCAGCGCATGGCCTGTCGTGGGAGGCACGATAAAAATGCAAAGCCACAATTGGCCACCAACCCCGCTAGCAGCCCTCGAACAGACGTCGTAACTGGTACCAGCTAAGATTCGTTTTGCGATATCTAGCATTGGGTTTCGCATTCGGTCTCCAGCCTTTCCCACCAGCACCACATCCATGACTACCACCTTCGTACCGTMCCACCACGTGAGATTCGACTTTCCATTACGGGACTGGCGGCGCGAATCGCAACATCAATATCAACACTCAGCGCTGCGGCCTTGATGCTCCTCGCTGCCAAGCTGCCTGGTATCTGCCGTGAGGTCTCCTGCCTGCCTYGCGGCATTCACGGTCTTGGACGGTGAGACGTAGCTCCTTYATGCAATGCAAAGACCAAWGTTGAAGGAAGACAAGGTCGGATGACCAGGTTTGGAGCGCCRCCTGTGGCATTGCGTTGGGTCTTGCTGCCCCACCATCTTCCATCACTTCCATCATCCCTTGTWTTCAATGTCAACGGCTCATTCTCATTCTCACAAGTATGACGCTTCGCATGTTGCGCGCWTTCACAAGCCCGACGCCATCCGTTATTYTATCAGGAGCTGGTGGGAGTACAGCATCGGTGAGAAGTGATAGTCCGCCATGCTTACTTCTTTGAGTGAACCCTGCTTCCAATACATGGCGGCTGCTCTGGTCTTCGCCTGAACCCAGTCACCAGATGGATTCAACGCGTGGACAACGTTGCTCACGGTGCAGAATGCTCTAATTAGGTTTAAAAGATCGTCCCTTGCGAAGTATTGGCGTCTCTAGCCTCTCCTCGTCATCGACCTGTTTGACGCTGGCTGCAGCCGCGGCCTTGGGAAGACCGCATATCAGCAGAGGAAAGTCATTTAGATCGTTTTGCCGCAGCAAGGTCTCAGAATTGAGGCGTAAGCAAGACCTGCAAGCTTGATCTCTGCATCTATGCCCCAGGTGACGAAAATTGAGCAAGCAAATTAGAACAAGGCTGCATACTGTTCGTTTTCGACCCGAAAGCCATGCTGTGTGAGTGTGAGTGTGAGGGTGTGTGTGTGTGTGTGTGTGAGCGTGCGGCAGTCATGGATTCGGCGCCATGCAAGATCGTGGCTTTCGTCSCTTTAATGCCTTACACCTTGATCTGCGTAGAGGATCGCTGTGTATTCTATCCCACGCCCTGCGTTTGCGTTTAATGTTGCTTTTTCCTGGTACTTCCGTCCGGCTTTCGACAAAATCGCTCATCTCGAGTTGCACATCTCAAGCGCTTTCATTGGATGGCAAAGCTCGGAAATGGCATCTGTCATCCGAGGTTGGTGACGTGCAGATGCGCCTTCTCGACAGAGTCGATCGGCCACACCGAATACGGAGTTCATGACAAATGTATGAGCCGTTGTCAGGCAGCTTAGTGGTCAGTCTCCTGCTTTCCTTTCAGTCGACGTCAGATCCTCGTTGAATGATTCGTATCACTTATCGTTCGCTTCCTTACTTRCAACCATATCGACTGGAAKKWTYCGCGCGRAWMMTTCACCGACTCAATGGGACAATGTACGCATTGAAGACCCTGCTGCACGTYCATRTTTGWTGGATGCCTATACATCTGAATGTATTCCTTCAGGCGATGGTGACGCCTAGGRTTGTCGCACTTTCTCTCCCGAAAGGTCCTTCTCGCCATCCACTGCAAGAATARTAACTCAAATCWCGTCTTCGAGGCATACGAGTTKGACAGGCCCCCGATTCATCAGTCTGATCGGGTCGGAGCATTCAGCATAGCCTTGCGAACGCAGTCGCCAGTCGATAGCGGGTTGCCTTGAATGTTAGTTGGAATTGGGCGCCGAGAGCTGCTTGCTCCATGGAATAAGAGACGAAGAAATGTAAATTGCCGTGATACCGTTCTAGAAAAGCCTCGTCAACGGTCTTGTCCACTTACAAGGCTGCTTCAACAATCTCACAGGGCTGTGAAAGCCAGGTCGGATCGAGTCCAGGATGAAGCAAGCATCAGTCGGAAGGGGGAGACAATTCATTCATTTCGTGTGATTATGAGATGGTTGCGCTGCACCTGCTATCGTCGCAACCCGTCCAGCCGGGCTTGTAGATCGTCGTCCGGACCGCCAGCCCCACCCCCTCCGCCTGCACCACCTGCGCCTATGGCCTCTGCTACTCTCCCATCCGCRACGGCTGCCTTCTGTACCCCCGAAGGCGTCTCACCCATCTGGAGTAGCGAAAAGTCAGCATAGGGGAAAAGYCAAAGGCAGGAGACGTACCGCCTGTCCTAGATCGACGCCTATCTCATCCAAGACTTCCTTGACCACTTCCTCGCCCTCTTCCTCATCTTCCACACCGGTCACATCATCGATAGCATCATCCATCATTTCTTGCCTTTGRTCCATAATGTCATTTTCTTTTTCGAACTCCATGGCTATCCTTTGCAGAGCCGGTAGATTCATGGATCGGTTCATTGATCCGAGTAGCGAGGTGGCACCTTTCATAGATTGCATCATCTGCTCGTTCGAACGCACTGTCTGTATTCGGAGGGATATGGCTTGCAATTGTGTCCGCATGGCGTAGAATTTCTGTATGTATCTGGTAGGGCATGGGGATATTCCGTAAGCTCTCAAACCGGAAGGATAGCAGCGTAGACGAGGGTTCGCACGATCATCCTGGGGTCATGAGGGAGACTTCATACCTCCTCGTCCTCACCAGATCCTTGGCCTGKATCTTGCAGGCCCCCATGTTGCCATTCTTGGCGCTCTTCTTAATGTCCTGCACGAGCTTCTTCTCCTGGTTTTCAAGCTTGACGCGTTCCCGATCTAGCTCTCGCTGCGTCTTCTCTAAAGCACGCTGGTGCTTTCTRAGGCGCTCTTGCGGTGTCATCCTGGATTGAGCAGGCAATCAGCGGCGCGCCTTCTTTTTGCCCGTTGAGCTTGATGGTGGAAGATATTTGGTCGTGGGGGGGAAGGGAGACAATGAGAAATACGAACCGCTTTCCGAAAGCCCATTCTATGACCTGGTGGCTAGAATCAGCTTCAACACGACGATAGAGGCATGGCTGATTACTTGCGTTCATGTCAACTGATTGAAAGCGCGGGGTTCTGCTCGATGAAGGGCGAGACGAAATCTATTTGACCAAACAGAGGAAGAAAGCTCGCAGGAGCTGATTGCAATCCTCTAGAGCTTTAATCCAATGGTGAGCCTGCAAAATGTAAAGAATGAAGCTCCAAACAGCTGCCTGGAACGCTTCTTGAAGCTCCCTTGGCTCCAGACAGCGGGAATGCGGGAATGCGGGATGATGACGGCGGAGGTCCAAATGCCAAGACTTCCCGGAGAGGCGATTTGTGTTGGAGTAAAAAAGGAATTGTTTGAAGCTTCATCAACAACTCAAATCCACACCGAATAATCCTCAGATGACCTAGTAAATAATCTCATCAATTCCTGAAGGGTCGCGTGACTATGAACCAGGAACATCAACATGGAGATGGCTCGGCAGGGCCATCGGGGAGTCGCGCCGGCGATATCCCTTCAAATCAACCTCTACGACCGGAGTATATGACTGTTGGGCAGGGTTCCACTTCAGCTTCTGCAGCTGCTTTAATGTCGAGCTTGGACCACGATTCGGGCTATGGAGGTAGCATCAGTGATGGTTACATTAACGATGGGAGCAAACACTGGAATCCTGGCATGACCGAAGATCGATATATTCCGGGGGACGTATTTGACGGAGAGGGCGGTGAGACTGGGAGGAGAGTCATGGCTAGCCATGTTCATCAGCTATACTACAATCAAAACAGGGCGGCGCTTGGTAGGCAAATCACCAGAACCGTCGAGACCCTCAAGACTTTGCAGCAGATGAACGCCACTTGGCCAGCTCAATATCCCACTGTCAGGCATCCCCAGCCGCCCAAACCAGACTCTAGACCTGGAATGACACATAGTCAATCCTCCGCCGGCAGCTCAGCTTCAGCYCCGCGTCAGATCGACAACAAGCCCTTCCGACCCGATGCACTGAAGCGAGCGGCAACATCCTTGGGTGAAGCTTCTTCAGCAGAGTCGAGCTCAGCCGCCGAGCAGAGGCCGCCCAAGGAGCCGAAAGAACCAGAACGTCTTATCACTCCCGAAGCCGCCCAAGACTTTTCCGTCCTCAAGCTGAACATGAACGTGCAAGGCTTTACCCAAGCCGAGATCGCACATTCAATGAAGAAAGAGTCCATAGCAGCCTTGTTGGACGGAAAGATCAATCAGAGCATCAAGCACCTTCTCCTGCTGAGGGATCGMATAGAAGAYATGTCTAGTAAGGTGCTCGTTACTGGRGACCTCAATGCCGGAAAGTCGACTTTCTGCAAYGCACTRCTACGGAGAAAGATTCTGCCCGAAGATCAGCAACCATGTACCAGCATCTTCTGCGAGGTCTTGGATGCCAAGGAGAATGGCAACCTGGAGGAAGCGCATGCCATACCCAAGCAYGTCACCTACAATCGCAATGACGAGAGGACGTACGATGTCTATCCSTTGCATGAGCTGGAGAAGGTGGTCACCGATGAYGAGAAGTACAGTCAGTGCAAAGTCTACGTCAAAGACTCCCGAGCMATCGACGAGTCCTTACTGAACAAYGGCGTCGTTGACATYTCKCTCATTGATGCCCCTGGCT
Source organism: Ramalina peruviana (assembly GCA_001956345.1). Classification (NCBI taxonomy): domain Eukaryota; kingdom Fungi; phylum Ascomycota; class Lecanoromycetes; order Lecanorales; family Ramalinaceae; genus Ramalina; species Ramalina peruviana. The sequence continues at coordinate 1,789 of MSTJ01000271.1, read as the reverse complement.
TGAATGCCGATTCAGTGAAGACTACAGGGAACTTTGCTCGCCAAGAGGAGATCGATGTCGTCGTTTTCGTCGTCTCTGCGGCAAATCATTTYACTCTCTCTGCTAAAGAATTTCTGCTTGAAGCCGCTCGCGAAAAGGCCTACATCTTCATGGTRGTCAATGGATTCGACAAYATCCGGGACAAGGAGCGTTGCCAGCGCATGATACTGGGGCAGATCGGGATACTCAGCAGGACAACCTTCAAGGAGTCTTCAGARCTCGTTCATTTCGTCTCAAGTAAGGCGATACCCACGGCCCCACCGACAGGACCACCMGATGRTGGAGGCGATGGAGGGGCCAGCGGTGGTAGTGGCAGTAGCTCTGACTCTCCGAACAACTTTYCACAGCCAGATGATGAAGAYGACGAGCTGATAGGCAAGCATGGTGAGCCAGGTTCTCCGCCCGACAAAGGGAAAGGCAAGGACAAGGAAAAGATCGAGGACTTTGAGAAGCTTGAGAGCTCTCTTCGGCGTTTYGTTCTCGAGAAACGTGCTCGCTCCAAACTTGCTCCTGCGAGAACCTATCTGCTAAACATGCTGGCCGACCTGAATCTGCTCGCGACCGTCAATCGAGATGTGGCYCAATCAGAGCTTGACCGCGTTGTCGGTGAGCTCGARGAGATCGAGCCCGCATTCGAGAAGTCCAAGCAAGCCCGCACAGAGGTCAGCGACGACGTCGACAAGACCATAGAAGACACCTGCTCSGAAATCTACAGAAACACACGCACYATYGTCACGAAYGCCATCTCCCAWGTCGCCGAGACCGATCTTAARGTGCCCTACTCTGGCCTGATGAACGCATACCAGTACGCCGAGGACATCAAAATRGCCATGCTTGACGACATCTCTTCAGCCGTGACCATGTGCGAAKCGCAAGCCAAGCAGAARACCATCGGCAGTGTCAACACCATCAAATCGCTGGGTATATTGCACCTCGGAAACGACTACACCGACCTCACCTTCAACTCCGACAARATGTTCCGTGGCCGTCGCGATGCTTTGGCGAGAGAAGTCGACTTCGATATCGAGATCGCCGACTTCTTCGACATCAGYGGTCTCTGGGATCGACAGGAGAAAGTCGCRGGCACGGGCATGGCGCTCACGGTGGCCAGCGTGCTCGGCACACGGATGCTGGGCGGGTTCGGTTGGGTCGATGGAGCGTTGGGTGCYATGCGTGTGATGGGCCCGCAAAACGTGAGGAAGATGATCTTGCCSGGTCTCGTTATCAGTGGTATGTCWTACCCTCTTCCYCTCCCTCCTCCTTGACATTTCGTTCCCTTTTTCCCCTTCCCTCAGTTACGCACAATTCCCTTCAATAAAATTTCCAAGCATCCACTGACYCCYCCCTCCCAAYYAGYCCTCCTCACATCCGCCTACCTCCTCCACTCCATCCCACACACCCTCCCSCCGCGCCTCTCCCGCCGCATCTCCGCCACCCTCGCCTCCACAGACTACACCCACCGCAACTCCCTCCGCATCTCCCACGAAGTCCGCAAGATCCTCCGCTTCCCCGCCGAAACGCTGCGSTCGGGCCTGCAGGCSAGCGTGCGGGATCTGGGCGAGCAGMGGGAGGAGCGGAGGAAGGTGAAGAGGGAGAGCGAGGTGGCGAGGAAGTATTTYGGGAATCTGGTGAGGGAGACGGGGGAGGGGAGGAGGAAGGTCGAGGATGTGGATCTGGAGGGGGCAGCGCCGGGGATGGCGGGCGGGTATGAGAGTGGGGTTATGGTGTGAAAGGAGGGAGAGGGATGGGT
>MSTJ01000270.1:0-21111 GCA_001956345.1 Ramalina peruviana | reverse complement strand
AATACTTCTTCACACCCGTGACGTTACCTGTCCTCACCTTGTTCCCGCCCACCGTTACCACCGGGCATCGCACTCCCCAAGACCGCACACAGCCGCCCCAGCGCCACCGTCTCAGTCGCAGCGTAGTAATCCAAGGCATCCAGTAGCAATTTCAAATGGTACTCGAAGTTGCTTTCGTATTTGCCCAGCATCTCGTACAGATCATCCAGTTTCCCCGGTGGGGCGGCTTGGTATTGTTCCGGGGGGATGGGCCGGTTGGGAGGGTAGATGGACGTGAGGTAGGCTGTGTGGGCGGGGGTGTTGAGGAGGGGAGTAGAGGATGGCGCTGCGCCGGAGGAAGAAGCWGRGGARGWGAGGGTGAAGAGTGTGCGCGTCAATGAAGTCGTATATGTGGCGAARAAGGTGCAGGTGGAGAGCAGCCGGGAGTGGATCTTGAGGAGTTTCGAGTTCATGAGCATGCATTCCTTCAAGCAGGTRTCCAGGAAATCGACGTGGTCTTCCATCAGCTCGTCTACAGTCCTGGATACTTTGGTGGGTCCGCCGGGTCGTCCTGAAGATTGTGAGGATGACGATGGTCGGGATGTGCTATCCTCGCCGTTGACGCGAGCCATCAAGGCTTGCCAATTTGGCTCGATGACTTCGGCGGTGCAGTAGTAGGTCGTTTGCTGGACGAAGACGAGCATTCGCGCGCGCAACGTCCAGGCTTTGCGTTTCCATTTCTCCAGTTTGCGGTCATTGGTGCGGTGGGTCCAGCTCAGGATTTTGTTATGGTCCTCCCAGCTGTTGACGAGTTGGTCTTCCAGATGGCGCATGGAGAGGAGGTAGCGGAAAAGGATTTGGTAGCGGAAGACGGTCTTGCTGCTGATGACCAGGGAAAGGGGAAATGGRACCGAGAACTTGAACTCCAGAGCTTCGAAGCCGGTCATTTTGTTTTCGTCATCGACCTTGTCTTTGGTGTGTGCYGCCGGAGTTCGATATTTGTCRAGGGCTGCAGGCTCGTCATTGGCSGTGGCTTCGTCAAACCCYTTGACATTCACCACCCGCATAACCAATTGMGTGAGACCCACGTTGCTCATGTGCACCTTGATGTCTTCTTTRAAAGAATCTTGGGCGGCTATCGTGCCCGGCTGCCGGAGGACAAGGTCAAGCAGGGATTGCAATTTGCCAACATTGACAAGTCGCCATGGTTTCTTCAATTCCGATGCGCTCAGGTCAAGAAAGTATGTGAAAAAGTCGGATCGGTCGAGGAAGAAGTAATGTTTCATTGATCGAAGGCGATCAGATARAGCATGTGTYGTGAGAAGAAGGCTGAGGAGCGAAGAATTGGCGTGAGCATAGGCRGCATTGACATTCTCCAGAAAGGCTGGGTCGTCRAACGTTCTYGGTACATCTCKGACTTCCCTGCTGACATCGACGCCAYCGCACTCTCGAACGACGTTGAGATATTTGCCAGCGAGCAGCACTTTCTCCTTCACCGCTTCTAACTGCGGTGGAACATCGTTGTCACGGATCGTGTACCGCTTCTCCCAATATTCATCCGTATAGTCTTCTTCAAGCCGTTCGCGCTTGATGCTCTGCTGCTCCTTGATCAGAAACTCACCATGCGGATCCTTGATCCCGCCATGATGTAGCCATTCGTTCAACATTTTCACATAAGGACGACTCGCGTCACGTAAYAAGCTCCGTAGTAATTCCCTCGCGGCAGGATCTCCTGCCATAAAAGCGAGCCTTTCGGTCAGTAGCCGAAGCACATTGCCCCCTTTGCAGACTTTCTTGGCCAGACCACCAGGAACAAGGTCGCCTCCTTCCCGAAGCTGCTCGAGGATGTTGTCTACATCATCCAAACCGTCCATCGATTCATCGAGATCTTCCTCTAGTAGGGCGTTCTTCTTGAGGAGCTCCTGAGCCAAAGCRTACAATTGGKACATSACATGACTCGTATTCAGCGTGTACAAGCGCAATTGGTGCAAGGTGAAAGTCTTGCTCGTGATCAACTGGTGTTCGAGTTGCAGAACCAAAGTGAGATACTCCTTCAGATAGCTCGAGATCGAGGCACACAAGGCATGGTTGATCATACCAAACTCCTCTCGACTTTGCACCTCTACAAAGGCTTCCAGGGCCTTGTAGTAGGTGGCCATTTTGAGRATTGAAGTTGCAAGATCCCTCAAGCTYGGATCTAGGCCTGGCAGAATCTTGAAGTTAGGCCCGGCCAATCGAGCCTTCTCGGATGATGCATCATATTTCTCGTCATATCGTATCCATTGCCCTTCATAMCCCATCATTACAAATAAYAAGTCATCCAAAATACAAGCTTCTTGCCTTTCCGAAGGGATYTGCTGGAACGGTTGGGGCCGGAGGGAATTGGGGACATGAGTAGATGGCGGCGGGTTGGAGATACGAGATGCTAGGGGCGCTTTGGTATGGGCAATAAGACAAGCCGTGGGTTTCCACGCCRCTGCTCAGCACTGGTTTAGCAATCGCCCTATCCAAGGGAAATGCCGGGTAYTAGGGAGAACGTACTGGGAGTCTTCTTTTCCCTTCGCGGGGCAGACATTGGTCGAGCCGCTTGTTGCCCATCTTGGCCGTCTTGGGCACTYATCGTACCTYTCGCACCATGCCCCCCGCCCARACTATCAAATGAGCTTTTCACAGGACTTCGAGCCCGAGATTGCACAAGATCTTTGGTGGTAATTCGAGTCCTCTCGGTCAATCTTTCGCTGAAGGGTTTGGAGCTGCCGTTCACCTTGCTGGCACCTGAGGCTACCCTACGATGCGACACATTGCTTGCAGAATCATCTGGCGCAACCTCACTAGAGGAAGTGGGTCGCTCTCTTGTGACACTGCGCGTTGCGGGGCCCCTCCGGCTGAATGATGTTGAAGGGACTCGATCGTGTTGCGCCGTGGAGCGAGCGCTCATCCCGCCGGACATCGAAAGAGAATCCCGAGTTTCCTCTTATTTGGCGGTGCTTGCATCGTCATCACGATCGTCTCAGTCAGATGCATTATCCATCAGGCGTTTCATGCACCGCGCGAATCAATAGATCAAAACCGCGTCGAGGTAGAACAAGGGYATGCCCTTGCGCTAGGCGACGTAAGGACAGTGAGATTTGAGAACAGCTTCAACGTACTGGGCGATCACACTCAAGTCTACGCTGATCATAGACCTCTTAATGCAATGTAAGCACTTCGGAGTTATAGTGATATTTTACCAATCCAATCATGCGTACTACTTTCCTTCCAGTCCTTCTTGGCGTCACCTCCAACACCTCCTACATTGAGTGCATCGCGACCAGTCATGTAAACGAGGCGTAGTGTTAATGCTTTTGATTTTGCTATGTGGTGGTTGCATGGTCGAATATTTAGTCCTGTCCCCCATGAGGGGCTATGTTTGCTCCCAGCCTGAGATCAATGGCACATCTGCTCATTTGCCTTTCGTCGACTCTATTGTGAGGCTCAATGCTTAAGATGACGCTTCTGACGGCGTCTGTGATTTACCACCAGCAGCATGGATCCAGGCTCAATACTTGGGGCTGCAGCCTCCGCAGCTGCCGTTGTCGAGATGTGCACAGATAGCCTGAATGCTCTTCTGAGATTGCAGAGGAATTATAGAAATAGTGATCTGACAGCACGTCTACTTCTCACACAGCTGTCCACCTTACGGGCTGCTCTCGGTGAGGTATCTCATTGGCTAGACAGCGGAAGACACGGCTGCCTTGCCAGAGTTTTCCCAGATCTGACAACATCTCTTGATGGTTGCAGATGCCTGATTGAACAGCTGAACCAGCGTCTGGGGCATCTGAATCTTGGCAAGGCAAAGCCGATGAACTTTCTCGACAAGACCAGAGCTATCTGGGGAGAAAGTGAGAGGACGGAGTTCTTGACTTTACTAGGGCACAACATCGCTGCTCTCCAGCTATTACTTACAGCTATGCAATGGTAGGCCACTTTTGTTGTGATATCTTGATGCATGAAGCTCCTGACACCCGTATAGCCAATCTCAGTCTGAGCAGACTGTCCTTCTGCAAGAAATGACTAACCTTGAGATCATCACAAGAGCAAGAGATGACTGTTCATCGCTGCTTTTCCTCCGGGACGACGAATCGCTACAGACTAGGAGAAGTGTATGTACGATGAACTCGGAACGTCTGGATGAATCTTTTGTCTTCGACGATGAAATTTTCAACACCCACCCGTATCTGTCATCGATGAGATCCAATACGAAGTACGCCGTAAGACATGCCCGGTCACAAGCAGAGGCCGACAGCTCCTTTGCAGATTTTGCGCGGGGTTTGAATTCCTATAACGAGAGTCGCCGAAGGGCAACGCGGGCAATTCGTGCGAAGGAGCAGACGACGAAAGATCTTCAATCAAGGAATGCACATGCACCAGTGGTCTCGCATGGGAAGAAAGTGCTAGTCATGCGTAACTCTCGAGGCAGTGGGTCCACCATACTCAGAGTACTTGAGATGGCTTACGATGATCTGGGTCTGCCATAAGTGGAGCCCTTGAATTGGCTTACAGTGAGCGGCGAAGACATCTTGAGGACAAGAAGTCTTATCATCTTCTTTTTGCAATTGGACCCCATCCATGGTACCGGCCGTTGGCGAGTCTGGTGATTTGCCTTGTCTGCATTGTCAAGTCACAAAGGACATACGCGTTATGACAGCGCCCATGGTAAAAGGCCACCCTGTTGCCGCACAATTGATCTGCAATGGCGATATTACATTGGCGTGTCCAGTCACCCAGCCCCTGATTTGCGCACGGCCCGGTTCCCGCTGACGGGCGGCGACTGTAGGCTCCGGCATTTGATGACTGCGACGGAGCTTACGGACTGTCAATCCAAAATTCAATTGTCTCCTGTCAGATCTTGACGACTCAAGACATGACTCTCTTAATTTCGCATGCGCCCATTACTGATCAATGTTCTTGATCAGACACAGGCCGAAATGCTGCTCCAGCTCCTCGGCGCTGCGCTGGCTGCTGCCTTCTGTTTACACATCTACCACATTCCCAAACACGCCTCAAACGAGCCACCGATTATCACCTCATCTATACCCTACATTGGACACATCCTAGGACTACTGAAATATGGTACCCGTTACTATCAGAGAATAAGGTATTGTTGAACATTCGCACTTGGTCAATACCCACCACCGCCGAGACCAGACTGAGTGATAGCCGTTGCACAGCGACAAATGCAAACTTCCTATCTACACTCTACCCACTTTRAACGGCAAGATCTATGTAGTCACGTCTGTAGATCTGGTGAACGCTGTCAATCGGAATGCGAAAACCTTGGCCTTCAACCCTTTCATTGCTCAATTGGGTAAGCGAATSACTGGCCACGATGAGGCAACCAGCAAGGTCGTGCAGCACAACCTGAATGGCGAGACCGGTCCCGGATACGTGACTGAAATCCATGATGGTACAGTCTCAACTTTRTCTCCTGGTGCCAGCCTTGAAAGTATGACTAGAGCTATGCTTGCCGRAGCTTCGTCACATCTGCAAAGTCTCAGGTTCGGCGAACAAATAAACCTTTTTGCCTGGGTAAAGCAGATGGTSACGCTGTGTAGCACTAGAGCCATCTATGGGCCATGCAATCCTTTCAGTCAAGGTGARAATGSGCTTGTCGACGCTTTCTGGTAGGCGACACCATTCCGGATGTGGGTCTCCCAATTGAAAAACAAGACGCTGACTGCACTACCAGGGACTTTGACCAAGATCTTAACAAACTCATCATCGACATCTGGCCCAATGTCTCAGCACCAAAAGGCAGCCGCGCTCGATCGAAACTTGGCCTAGCCTTCCAAAAGTACTTTTCAGCCTACGACCCAAAGACCAMCGAAAGCGCCGCCATGATCCAAGCCCGTCATTCCACAAACACGCTCTATGGCCTGACTCCCTGGAACCAAGGCCGCCTCGAAGTTGGCGTCTTGCTCGGCATTCTCGCCAACACGATTCCCGCAATCTTCTACATGCTCATTCACGTCCTCTCTGACCCTGACCTCCTGAGCGATATCCGTGCAGAATTGCAMGCCACCTCCGTAGAGCTCTCCTCAGATGGACCGGCTCGAATGTTGAAGATCATGGCCATGCGAGAGAAATGCACCTTACTCCATTCCACATTCCAAGAGACCCTCCGCATCCACGCCCTCGGTTCCAGTGTCCGCTACGTCCGTGAGGATATATTGCTAGCAGACCAATACCTCCTCAAAAAGGGAAACGTGGTGCAAATGCCCATGGCGGTCATGCACTCGGACGCTTCCGCCTGGGGTCCCAACGTCCTCGATTTCGAACCCCGGCGTTTTCTCCAAACCTCGGCCAATAAGAAGGATTCCAAAACCGCGTACCGACCCTTTGGTGGTGGGGCCAGTCTGTGCCCGGGACGCCATTTCGTCACCCTAGAGGCGATGGCGTTGGTCGCGGTGTTTGTGCTGAGGTTTGATGTTGTGCCTGTAGATCGTTGTGGGACAAATCGGATGACGTGGCGGATCCCGGAGCAGAAGCAGGAGAGTATGGCGACGAACGTTTTCCCACCGGAGGAAGATGTGAGAGTCGAGATAAGGGAGAGGGAAGGATACGAGGGTGTGGAATGGGGGTTTGAGATGAAATGAACCATCTTCATTCCCTAGGTTAGCGAGTAGGAAGAGGGTCCATGGTAGGGCCACCGATCCTCACGGTAATTCAGGGGGCAGCTTGTCTATCTGATCTTATCCTCTAGTTTTCGTGTGTGTGGGAAGAGTCGTTCGTAAGTCCTCTGCAGCGTTTCCCAAATCATGAACACGCATCATCTGCCATCCCCTCAGCCATCTAAGGAGGACATTTTTTTCTCTTGTTAAAACACACAATGGTACCATTCCCTTTTTTCCAAAAACCGAGTTGGTTCGTGAGTCGGAAAAAGGTAAGACACATACACACCCCCTCACCTCCTCCACTTCTATCCATCCCCCCGGTATCAACCGCATTCTATGACATTTCCACCCACGCCGGCATCCATTCGGCTTCGCTTACGGTTTTTCTCATATCCATCAATACGAAGATCACAGCTTTATGATAAAAGGAACCGCCGCCGCGGCCGCCAACCCCCCCCTCAAAGAAAAACCAAAAACAAGAACAAGAACAACAGTATCAAATTCCATGACGGTATTTATGATACCGCTTGCTGTGGGCCAGCGGCAGGGTGGTGAAGAGTATCTTTCGGACATGAAGCGAGGTGAGGGGTGCGTTTCTGTGAAGAAGCTTTGGGGGGTCACGTGGGCCGAAAGGTTTGTGGAATATCTGGGTATTGCGGGATTGGAAATGCTGGAGGGAAGAAGGTTTGGGATGATCTACTATGATTGGTAACAGGGAAAGGGGGAATTGTGGAACAACTTTTGTCTACATCTCTCTGGAACAGTGGCCCTTGGAAGTATGTCAATCACCATCACTTTTTGGACTTTGTATGAATATTTGCAGCAAGGTTTCTTCCTTATTCTCAAGAACGTCACGGTTGTTACCGTCTGATTTACAATGACACCGTCTACAGAGCAACGCGTGTGGAACATGATTGCCTACCCTCTGAAGTCATGATACTGATCAAAAATAGCCTTACAAAAGCCTGAGCGTGCAATCAGCCCCAGCAAAGCCCCGACATAACGATATTCTTTATACAAAACCGCTGCCTATCATCAATACTCCAACCGATGCACCTGCTCCTCCACCTCCCCCATCCCATCCCCAAAAACACTACTCGGCAACGGCAACGGCGTCCGGCCCTCCGAAGGCGTGCTCCCCTCCTGCCGTCCATGCATCGCACAAACCCCCCTCCCTCCACTCTTATGCTTCGGGTTGCGCGGGCAGAGCGGACTGTTCGGCAAATGATCCGGCACCTCCTCCACGAACGCCATCCTGGACTGCTCGCGGGGGGTTTCCGCGTCAATGGCGTTGAGTTTGACGCGGTACCATTCGGTGTCGGAGACGCGCCGGGATTTCTTGTGGTTGTGCTTCTTGGCGTGGGCATGGAGGGACGAGGCATCTTCGTCGTCGTTCTCCTTGTCGCTGTCGTCGTTGTCGTCTGAGAAGAGAGATGCCGATCCGCCGTACTTGTCTGTGGTGGGACGTCGCTCGAAGGGTGGGGCATCCAGGGGCGCTGTGTAGTCGAGGAAGAATCCGGGACCTTTGTGCTTGCCTGAGGGTGGGGTGTTGATGCGTCGGGCCTCCGAGGGCAGGAACGTAGGTGCACCAGGTTCCGTCAGCTCAACCCTGAAGTATTGTTGTTGGTCGGAGCCTGTGTACGTTYCTCGCTCGGCTGGGGTCCCTGGAGGCGSCTTGCCCATCATGAGGGAGCGGATAGAGCTTGAGGTTGAGTCGTGGCGTTGGATGTTGGAGCTGAGGTTGTTGAAGCGCTGACGGGCGGCAAAGGTTGCTGGATGGGTAGCCATTGTGAGAGCGCCACTGCTTGTTGATTCGGCTGGCGGCGTGTGCTGTTTTAGGCTGACGAGGCGGAGGGCGCTGGCGGTGCGATTGAGGACATCTGTTGTTTTTGTGCGCGAATTGCCGTTGTGATATGTGCTGAGTGGATCGGCTGTCTTCCTCCTCAAAMCTAAGCGGCGTTTGGTTCTATCGTAGAGACCTTCTCTTCGAACAGGCGATGGGCTTTCCGGCTGTGAGACCACTGTGGATGGAGTCTCTTGACCAATACCGGACAGRGCTGCAAATTTGTCTGGTCGAGGATCTCGAGGAGAATTTGGGGGGCTGATTGGGTTRGGAGAGAGTACTCTTTGGGCTGGTGGTATAACAGGTGATAGTTCGGCAACTGGCGTTAGATCCTGAGATGTGCTTCCTGAACGACTCCTGGATCGCCCTCTCTTCCCAATACGAATCTCGAGCCAATGTCCCGACGACTCATGCTGCCACATGAACCCTTTTCGGGCTTCTTCAGGGGGGTTCGAATCACTTGTTGCTTCTTTCGATATACGTAACTTTGGTGAATTCAACAGCTTGCGAGTCTTTGCGCCAAGCGACGATCGAGACGATTTCGTTGACGTCTGCCTCGACTGCAGAGATTCATTGGATTTTGGACGGGTGGCCATCCACACGACGTCGTTTGTGACCCCGGGTGCAATAGACTCGAGCGCTGTTACAGTTGGGAYCCCTTCGCTACCGAGGTCTTCCAGGACTGGTTTAGGGACAGCTTCTGATYTCACTCGACGCGAAGCAAGCTTGTGCGAGGCTCGCCGCTGGACGGATGATTGACYTGTAGGGATAGCTGCAGGTGAGCTCGCTTTCCGAGGATCAAGTTCGGCGGAAGTTGGCCGCAACAAGAAGTTTGTCCCAGGCGATATTGGTGACGAGGTATCGTTTGGCGCCCGGCGGAGCGTCTGTAGCGATGTGTAATCTGTGGGTGTACTGTTGAGAAATGCTCGCGCGCCTGGACTTCCTGTTTCCTGACTTCGAGGATCGTTTCTTGATGGTTTGGCGACTGCAGTGGGCGAAAGAGGAGGTGTCTSGTACGGCGGCAACGGAAGAGGCGTCGGCCATGGTAGGGGTGATGGAGGCGCTTTTGTGCCTTCATGGCGTATGCGCCGAAAAGCTGACCCTTCGATGGCTGAGGTTGGCAGACGTTGAGGCGCATTAGGTCGTTTGAGGGTAGGCATATTTCAATACGTTGGAATTGTTCTGTGAAATAAGACTGCATGATATTGTTGCTGTAGGTTTTGAATTTGGATTGCCCCATCTTGCAGATATATAACCAAATTGCAGATAATGAKAGAAATAACGAGGCAGGGGMGTCTTCTAGAAACGGCAGCAGCGATGTTTACCCTTCCAGAAGAAAATTCGACCAAACAAGATTCCTGTCATGGAAACGTACAACAACCTTATCTGGCAAACCTTGGTTTCTGATTGAAAGATTACATTGAAGGTCAACAAGGSGCGACAGGTGCTGCACACAATGCATCATTCGTTTCCTGATACCAACATCGAATCAGCTGCATCTCAAAAACATCAATCGCGGTGCAAGAACAGCAGGTACGGTTGCAATCTTATGTAAAACCATGCATGAGCAACCTGTCTGATTGCGAATGCAAAGAGAAACAGTTTTGATTGGAGAGCCAGACAGCGGGCACATTCCTAGGATCAGGTGTCAAGACTTATGCCATTCAATGGATGTRACAGTGGAGAGGGAGAGCGGCGCTCCGATCCGGTATCTGTYGATGATGTAGGCCGCAAGTCCTTCAGGACCTGCGGCTGCAGCTGAAGGCGAATTGCCAGAGGTGGGGATCATTGTGGTATCTTGATTTCGTCATCTCGTTGAACTGACAGGTTGCAAACCCGGGAGGAAAAGATCTCGTTCACCACGGAAACTCCCTCCTCGCCTGGAAATTGTTCTCTGTGGCTTTATKGTCACAAGGAGTTCAAYTGTAATAGTGATTTGCGCTTAGGATTAGACGGGAAGAGATCCATTTTGGCATAAAAATATTTGACGCCTTTTGAACGCCAGAAAATTAATATCAGAAACGTTTCAACCAGRTAKGAACAGTGGTAGAAGCGTTTCTAATGTTTCTGTCCCTATTTCAATTGCGATCTTGATGGCGTGAAAGCCATYGTTTGTAAGATTGCGTGAGCCCAGAGTCAAATGTTGATCTGCAGTTCACTTCTCCGAGGACGTTCCTCAAATGGCTGAGAGATATGATAATCACACGATTGAAGAAGAATGAATCGTGAAAAGTGAAGAGAAAGCCTTTGATAGCGCGTTAGCCTGAGGTAGACTAGTGCTCAAAAGCCACTCCTCGTGTTGATCCTTGTRTCAATGCTTATTCGAAAGCAAGATAGGAGTAAAAAATCCTAGTAAAAACTCTCCAGGATCCCRGTACAACTCTTACAAATACGCTTTGTCAACCTCTATTCGCTTGTACCTTGCCCTTGGTTGACTCTCTCCGTCTTCCGATGTATCCTCCTCACCATCTACAACGAGGACGACTCTTTCATCACCACTTCCCGCCTCCTCTTTCTTGGCTCTCAATCTTATCATTCGCTTGTACGTCCCCAACCGCTCAATTCCCGCGCCAGATCCCTTCAGAGCCTTTGGAACAGGACTCTCCAACGCTAACGCGAGAAGCTCCGTCACGGTGTCCCAGCTACTGCTTGTGACGCCTGTGGCTAATACCCAGACTGTATGTGACAAGGCCACGAGCATGTAGGTAAGCACGACAGTAATGGCAAAGTAGTCGGAGAAGCCGCTCGCATACCAGGCATATCCACCAACCTGAATGTGCATGCGGAGGTCGACGCAAGGGGTATCGGCGGGGGGGCGGAGCACAGCGTTGTGATGAGGGTCATTCTTGAGTAGCGAGGTATTGTAATTGGGTGCAAGAGACGGGGAGTTGAAGGTCCATTTGAAAGGATTACTGGGGGAGGCAAGGATGGAGGAAGTTGAGAACGCGTATCGACTGCCATGGCGGGATAGACCGTTTGCGAAGACAGCGCCGAGGATCATCTCCAACAGCTGGTGCTTGCCCCCKTTACCGCATTCCCYGTAATTGTAGCGGTCGACGTCCGTCTCAGAGAGATTTGGGGGTCGATAAAGGCAGCTCTGACCGTCCTTTTCAAGTTGGCCTTGTGTGCGCATGTCAGAAAGGACAGTTGAGAAACCGACGTCGGAGAAAAGACAGGAGAGCGTGTTCAGGTGCTGGGTCTGGTTGCTATGGCTCACGCAGGAAGTGAGTGGGGTGAGAGATTTGAACCACTCAGGACGGATGGTGATGAGACGGCGATARTTTTTGGCGACGGGACTGGCAGCAYCTAAGTCAGTACGAAYTGGAGCCCAYTGATTGTGCGATTCTGCRAACTGCATTCTGTRAAAGACCATGCGGCTTCGTTGGCGAGAGAATCGGATGTGATCTCGCCAGAGAACCAGAATGCGCTGATTGAGCATCCAATGATGGCTTGGGAGCTGTTCTGGACGCTGCCAGGTAGGCGGACTGCAATACCACCACTTACAGGGCCGAATTGGTCTGTTGGGAGATCAATCCATTCATGCTGCAGATTGTCCGACGCCTTCCAAGTCTGGATTGTTACGCTGTAGGGTTTCTCCTCGTCCTCCCACGTCGGAAAGCCTGTCCATGTCTTGACAGGGAACATCAATTGATTTTGGCCAGTGGATACATTCTGTGCCAACGTGCATCGCGGAAGTACGACTGGATTGGTAGTGACGACGGATGAGAGGCGCTGAGTGGCATATTGGTATCGACGYTCGGAGAGGAAACGACTTCCCGACTGGTGCGACCAAGACTTTATAGCGTCGCGCCAGTTTCTCATCAAGGCATCCTGGAAGATCCCCGTCATCGCATTTGGTTGAAACATAAACGTCTCCCGGTTGAGASCGAAAACCGTGCCTGTATTGAGTAGACGTGGAATGATCCCAGTCAGGCTCGATACTACGATCGGTTGTAGATTGTAAGTATCGAAAAGCATCCACCAGACGTCAAATGAGGTATTGACGTTCTGGAAGTAGCTACGGAGAGCTTCAAATCCTGCACTAGCACAAACAATGTTCTGGGGTATATACTCTCCAAAGCATTCTGTCAGCTCGTCAGAGCCGTCAATCACACTTGGCCACAGTTGATCAGGTGAAGCTGGGAGATAGTATGCTGTTCCGCCCGCCGGCACTGTTTGACTCCGTGGCTGCAATAAAATGGCACTTGAGGGAGCGATCAGCAGAGCCAGAGCTCCGGCCACAATAAGGAGTATGAGAAATCTCAGTCTCTTCCAGCTCTTAGCAGAAAACAATACCCCCGTAGACATTTCCGGGCTCCAGAAGCAATTGGCTTGGCTGAAAAACATGCCTGAACCGACGAAACCCAAGGGCACTCCATCCCGCAATAGATCATGTCTCAATGCATGCAACACAACGGTGGTCAGGCTGGCTACAAACAAAATCTCCAAAAGCTTCGCACCAATCTGAAATAGTATAAGATAGAATTCGTTCGACGTCCGATAAGAGAATCCCGGGCCAATGTACTTTGCGCTGAAGTTAAGAGGTATCAGAAAGAGGAAGACTGTGCAAGGGAACACGTGAATGGCGCATCGACTCAGCGCAATCCAGCGAGAGCGTCGAAGAACAGGCTTGCATGACACACCCCCAGTCCAGCGGCGGAGGAGAGTATTGAGAAGCTCAAAGCCTAGAGCTCGCAGGAGATACTTTGTCGGGATCATGTACTGGAGGAAATGTCGGGCCATCGTAAATGATAAAACTTCGAGGAATGGTACCCGAGCAGTGGTACGAGTTTAGACATCTTGATACGATGAGACAGATAAGTATTATGTGATGAATGTAAGGCGCAAGGCTGGCATGATCATGACAGCCTACAGTAGAACATCTTGAACGTGTGCGGAACTGACGTCAAATCCTTTGCATACCCAAATGCGAATCGTGCTCCTTGACAATAATCATTCGACAATATGCAGGGCCACAACTCACTCTTGATCAATTTGAGACCTCAAAGACCAATGTCAAGGTAAATGATATTAACATACTTGAAGAAATGACTGAACGTGCCTCCCGCGCGGAAGGTGGCCTGTGTCGCTTCTTTCGTCACCCCAGCCTCGGCTAGAATTTATCCGGCGACTTCAAGCTTGCACTAGCAGCGCCAGACAGCGAGACAGCGTATCGACGTGCACCAATTGCGATTGACCTCTCGAAGCTGAAGTCGAGAGAGAAAGGCAGACTACATCATGGGAACCAAGGAGATCATGGAGCCACTCAAGGTGGTGCGAGAATTCGCCCAGGCCATGTGTCCAGAGGGTTATGAGGGTAACGATGCTGCTTGCCTCAAAAGCTTGGAAGTCACAGCTGCCTCGATGAAGCCGCATCCAAATGTGACCACCCGACACTTCATYACCTCCAGTCTGTGCAATCAAATGGGGAATCTGCATGGGGGTGCCTACGCCATCATCCTCGATACCGTCACCTCATTCCCTCTTGCTTTGGTGCGCGCTCAAGGGTTCTGGACTATGGTGGGCGTGAGTAGGACACTGAATATTGCATTTCTAGACTCTGCCCGAGAAGGCGATACCGTTGAGGTCTTTTCGGAATTGGTCAAGGTGGGAAAGAGAATGGCGCATCTCAGRGCCGTGATSAGGAAGATTGACGAGCGAGGTAACCTCAGCAACATCGTCGCCACATGCGAGCACGGCAAGGTCCACGTACCAGGGGTGGATTATGTTTACGTGCCACCGAAGGAGAGAGACAGTGCCAAAGCCAAGTTGTGACAGACTGTTGAGCCATGTCAATCACGAGAGTCCTTCCACGGCCTTGTCCTYGAAGTCACCACCACACCWTTCACGACGTTGCGGCTTTTTCGAAGGCTGTAGACGTAGACTTCACACGCTTTGAAACTGAGCAAGCGAACCGAACGTTTGTCTGCGCATTGGTATTCGGCCATTCGTTTGGCACTCATGAGATTTGAAATCCGCTAAAAGGACATCTGAGAACAATTGGTTGATTCTCATAGCGCTGGGGTGAAGCCTCGACTACTACCCTCGACCACCAAGAAAATATCCATGAGACAGGTGCCGAACCCGTCGTCCTGACATGTTCTCTCAAAGCTATYTAAAGAGAATTGCGAACCCCTATCGTTTTCCCGATCAGGCACCTCAACCAGGTTAGATACAAGTTCTGCCAAATTTTCGAAATCGCGATGCAATCTGCGCAGATCTCACTTSAGACATCCGAAACATTCATGATTCAAGCTGCCACACTGTTGCCGAAATCTGGTAACCCTGCTGAAGACAGTGCACCTGGTTCAGACATTCCTGTACTTGCACCGCCTCCTTCTGGGGGACTCCACCTTGACAAATCAGGCGCACGTCCGGACGCCTTAGGAGCTTTGTGTTGGTACAAGATATACCGATTGACAGCACTCCCAACGTAGGTTCTGACCAATAACTTCTATTTCCTCTCGACTCGACTCGTAATGCTGGGATCAATCACGTTGCAACCATGTTACGATTTGACCACCTTCCAATGACTCTTCTTTCTATCATTCTCATGACGTTATGCTCTCATTTTACATATGCCCGRAGCAATTCTCCCTCATTCATACTCAGCTCCTTTTACGTCTGGGACCAAAATCAAGCTCTACCTCCGAACGCTGGCTATGCCGTCGCTGGCACCTTGAACACATCCATCCGCTTTCTTTTCAACGATAACAACATTAGTCCGCCAGCTGCTTGCAGCATAGTTTGGTCACCTGCCGCCTCCCAAAAGCCGCCCGTGAACACATCGTACAGTTGCGATTTTGATGACGCAAAAGAAGTCTTCTTACAACGCTACCAAGCACCGGACAACTTCGCCATTCAAATGACCCATTACGTTGCTGTCAATGAGACCCACAGCGCGAATGCTAGTGCATCAGAAGCAMTYGGAGAGATCAGGACTGGGACGTTCAGCGTGGGTTCGAGCMATGATTCCAGGAATTGGAAGTGTGTCTTGGGATACTGTACGCCACCCAATGACAAGGCTTCTGTGGAGGTACTATGGTCATTACCGTCTAATGATTCAAGCGTCGGATGAGGACTGGTTATCATGGTCAAACTTGTAACGTATATGCATCGCTCGCAATCCAGTCACAGCTCCTTCGAACTCATGGCCCAAACGCCGTACATGCGCTCGCAACTTCCAAAGCAATCGAACGGAACATGCCCTCCTTTAAGCATTCCCTTTCCCCTTCCGATCATTCTCCTCCATTTTCCTCCTCGCATTCAACACCATCTCCTCCCTCCGCCGCTGCAGCGCAGCCTGCCTCTCATCCTTATTCGGACTCCACGTCCGCGAGCTCCCCTCTTGCACCTCGGCTTCCCTCCCCAGCTTCCCTTCCAATTTGTACCGCTTGATCAGATCCACATACTCCTGCTTCSCTTGCTGCTGTRCCGTACCGGTGCTCGSTTGCACGGCGCCGGGGGATGGAATATTCGTCGGCTGAAACGTCGGCGGTGGCTGCGAAAATTCCCCCCAAGTTAGAGAATGCTATCTCAAACCACGAAATTRCACAATCACCAAGAAAACTTACAGTATCCAACCMTCCTCTCCCCAATATCCTCTCCGTGGTCCCCGCCACACTGCCCCCGGTCCGCTGCAGGTCCCACATGATATCCCGCCGCGGGATCTGCGGGAACATGTTGGCGATCTGTTCTACGTCGGCRGGGTTTGCTTGGCCCCGTGWGGTGGCAGTGGGATTKGAGGCGGAGGCGGAGGCGGGGGAGGGGAAGAGGAAGTATTTCACTGCGAGGGCGCCGAGGGCGGCGAGGAGGAGGAGGGAGGGGATGGAGACGGTTTGGTCGGGATCGGACATGTTTGAGGGRAGCGCTGGGTGTGAGGTTTGGCAGGTAGGAGGGAAAGAGGTCTCTGCTGTTGGGTTGGAGAGAAGGATGTAGGAGGAACCTCGAGGGTAGCAAGTAGGGTAAGATGGAATAGGATTATGGCGGAGGATGACTTGCGAAACGTAGCAAAAAGATCATGGTCGCAATGGAGATAAGCATATTCTACGGAGATGATAAAGACACGTGACTTGACGTTTTATGCCTGAAAAGTTTCCTTCGCTCCCAAGGCTCCCACCACTCCCTTGCTCCACTACTCATTTTGTTGGTGATCGTGCCTGTCGGTTCAATTGTATTACCGTACAGAATGGAAGTCGTAGACGTGTTATCCCTCCTCAAAATGCTCACAGACAGAGCCTATAGTGGTTCTGACCTAGCTGCCATGCCTGAGCATTATAAACTGTATCATTTTGGCCGCAGGCATAGTTCTAGTGCTTACACTCCARCTCTTGAGGCCCCAAGACGGATCGGCCGGCCCAGCTTCAAACATGTGGCGGCCAAGGGGAACAGCATATCTGTCCATCGCCGCAACCCTCTTGGCTCCCTGGATCTTCCAACGGAGATTTTGAGGATGATCATACTTCAGYTGGACTTGATTAGTCTACGAGCATTTGGKAAATCCAACACCCATTTTCTGAGAGTCATACGAAACACCCCCGAATACCACATTTTAGTAGAAGGGGCCCCTGGATTCTGTTATCTACTTGTCAAAACGCAATTAGCKCGTCATTTCGCTCTTCATCGGATATACTACGTCCTAACAAGCTCTGCATGTGCTGTGTGTTCCCGGTTTGCCCGCGACGTCTTTTTGCCAGGGATGCAGCGGTGTTGTCCTCGCTGTCTGCTGCTTGACCCCGAGTTCCAGCCCATCACACCTGCAACAGCACAGCGGCAATACGGGGTGCCCAAGAAKTCATTGAACGAATTACCAATACTGGAGACTCTGCCAGGCAGGTACTCGAACGATGCGGGCTCAGTGCAGACATTCACCAAAATTCGACGTCTGGTCAGTCGGATGGAAGCAAGACGACTCGGCACGCAGAAAGGCAAGGACTTGCGTTGGGGGGGGGACCTGAAATTGAAGCCTGACCATCTGGCCTACACGCTGGAACGTACCATGTGTATCATACAGCTTGGGGTACTAGATGTCAAAGGGTCGCGTACAGAGTACGGTCTGCATTGCMAAGGATGTGCATCCGCCTGTGAGGATCATGGGCATTGCCTCTTTGGACAGCCAGGAAGGCGGCYCTGCGGTCAATACTCGTTGCCTATGGGTATTGACGTTGAAGCGAACGACCAGAGTTCCCCTCCACAGCATGCTATCAGGTATTGCGCCATAAAAACCTCTGCGATTCGCTTGTATACGAAGCAAACACTGCTCGAGCACATACAGAATTGTCAGTCAGCCAAGGTGCTGATCTTGGAAGGGATGATGTGGTCGCAAACACGCCATCTAATGCAACCTATTTGGCCATTGATTCTCATGCTGCTTCCAAGATTGTTCTGGAGCATCGAACACTACCTAAATGAACATGTTCCAGAAGATATGACGGATGTACCACCCGCAAGCAAGGGCGATCGTAAAGCTGACGAGCTTGAAGACGCAATCTGGAGGATGTATTGGGGACTTCTTTGTGCAAACAAAAGGACCGTTGGGTCAATTCTTCATGCTCGCGAATTGACACTAGACGATGCTCTTCGGGATTCGACGCAAGCGTCTGGTCTACTTGGAGACCTGCAATCACTGACTCGTCAAGTGATGGAGTGTCAGGCCAAAAGCCTGAGCGAAGCAGATCCGCTGGACCTACCGGCCTTGGCAGCAGTGCKTGAAARGTTTGCGATCATGGTTACTCGTCTTGGCGGTCTGGTGGAAGGACTGTCTCCGCGTTCTGATAAGGATCTGGTGGACGGATCGAACGTGCATGTGGACGACGCGAAGYCTCATGTGGGCGGACACTATAATCTTCGATCAAAGAGATGACGACGACAGTAGAGCAAATTCCTACATGAGTGTTAGGGAGACCATTCGGGTACCTAAGCGGTTTTCAAAGAGGGTAGAGCTGTTTACCAATCTCATCCCATTATTGAGCCATCACTTCTACATTCTCTCTCATCACACAACTCGACTCATGCTAGATTTCGACGAGAACGTGGCATACCAATTTGCTCATATTACAATTTAGATGTGGAAGATGGTCAGACCCTGTGCAACTTCTGCTGAGGAAAACAGTGTACTTGTAACTTTCGCTTTACAATATGCAATTAGAACATGAAGCAGCAGATCGATCACGATCATGATGTATTGTTCTATCTGTGCAGCATTAGCGAAGGTTGAACAACAGCCAGACTTCTTCAGGCACCGTATTGACCCCTGATCTTAAGTGCGGACTTGACACAAGCGGCCGCCGTAAAAGTTCCATCGACATCCCACCAAGATCCACTGCGCGTCTTATGAAAGAAGCTACCAGTGCTCAAACACAGGTATGTCTTTTGGCGAATTTTGAAGGATCATCTTCGTCGATTAATCATTCTTACACTTACTTGCAGTCAGCATGATCCCAAAGAATTCGTGCAGACGGAGAAGCGTTACGACKGAGCGATTAGGTAAACACCAACAACATGAGTAAACAAAAAGCCACAGCCAATGCGCTGCCCTCACAGCAGGCCGTCAACACCCTTCTCGCCAATCTACGTCTCCTGGATCTTGACCGAAAGCCAGACTGGCCCTCAATTGATGGCCACATTTTGAAGTCAAGAGATAATGGGCCGAACCAGAAGATCCGTATCCGATGTGCCGAATGGACTCTCTACCGATTGTTCGAGATCTGGGACCCCACCGAGACAGAGGACGTAAGCCAAAGATCTACCATACCTATGCCTCAATTATTGCCTGCAACTCTGACCGGGGGCTTAGAAACTCCGCATGTTCTTCCCAGCATACGAGCCCCTCCAGTCTCTCAATCTGCGAGCCGCACTCTTCCGCTGCCTCAATCAATTGAAGACGCATGGGACATTGGGCAAAGACGTCATCTTGCGAAAGACCATGTTCGACGACTGCAAGGGCGAGAAATATCTTGACCTGCTTGCTGCATTCTCCAACCTCGTTCTGCGGAGCGTTGTGGCTGCTGGACAAGATGGGAAGGCTAGTATTGCTCAGCGACTGTGCACAGCCGATACACCGGTTTGCAAAGAGACGAGGTCGTATTTGCCGTTGGCGATAGCACATCGAGCATCTTTGCGCAGCATATTGAAGAGAAAGACGGAGCTAAGGGCGCGATACCGAGATTTCGGCCGCGTCTTGGATCTGAAGGAGAAAGAGCTTGATCGGCGGTTCGACAACGTGGTTCAGACGCAGGCGTTTCTGGACAAGAACATTGCGGCTGAAGCGACTGTGGCGCGCGTGACCAAGCAATTCAGTGAGCATTGGCAGGGGGATAGTGGATACCTCGACATCATCACCCAGGGCGAGGGARAGCCTACGAAGGATGCACTGCTCGACCAGCCATTTTCCCACGTATGGACGAATGTGAACGAGGCAAAATCCAACAGCCTTTCACCGAAACATTCAATTGGGCTGCTTGGAGATCTAGAGAGCCGGGTATGGGCCCAAAATGAACGTGTAAAGCAGTGGAAAGCATTCAAGGCCGACATGCAGAAGCATACTGAGCCTTCCTCACCACCGAAGAAGATCGATCTGTCATCACCAAAAGCAAAGACAATCAGCTTCCATCTGCAGAAGGAGAAAGACTTGGTGTTTAGCCCAAGGAAGAGTCCGAGGAAGAGCGAACTGCCGACAAGATTGGAAAGGACGGCGGACGCTGACAGTCCCTTGTGCAATCGAGAAGGCGATGGACACGTCATTGAAGCCGGCTCCCTGGAAGTCAAAGCAGCTTCACCTGTCAAAGCGGGCGGATCTTTCCTGAAGCGTCGCCAGTCCCAGCTTGGCGTTTCTGTTTTCAACGGCAGTCCGACCAGCTCCGATGACAACTCTGGCTTTTCTGAAATCAACGAGCAGAATTTGACCGTGCGGCTCGAGGAAGACACGAGCCTGTCCGTGCAACTGCCCTCCCTTGGCTCTCCCAATGAAGTGGCCCAGGAAAGGGTGAAGAGCATAACGTCCCCAATTGACCCTCCTGCTACGCCTGTCACATCTCCTGCAAGGCCAACAACAGCCAGCCCCCCGATCGCTGCCGAGAGTTCCCCATCCTCACGCCCCGACCACATCCCAGACTCTGCATCCTCCGAAGACGACGCCACCGCCGCCCGCATCATCGCYCTCACCCTCAACGCCGCCCCAACACCACAGGCGAAACCCCCACTCTCCCTCGTCGAACGCACACGCCAATCCATGGCCTTTGCCGCCCGCCTCACAGACTCTTCTCCCTCTCCCGCCAAAACCGCGATCCATCCGCATGGCTCTCAAACCATCGCCGAACCAGCCCCTCTCCTCAACCTCCACGAACGGACCCGCCAATCCATATCCCTCCTCCCCTCCTCCCACAAACCCAACCCTGCCGCAGGATCGAAGCGGCAATCACGCCGGATCTCGCGGAAGGTGTATCCGACGAATCAATTCGAGACGCCCAGGAAGCCTGATGGGCACGGATCGTTGTTGGGTGGGATCAAGGAGTTTGGTGGGGATGGTGGTGTTGGTGGAGGGAGGGAGGATGTGATGATGAGTCCTGGGGCTGGGTATGATAGCGTTTTCAGGAGTCGGCCCAAGGTGGGGAATAGTCCACGGGAGAGCTTGGAGTG
>MSTJ01000269.1:0-26413 GCA_001956345.1 Ramalina peruviana | reverse complement strand
CATTCCACGCCCCCTTGCTAATTCCCTTCACGTTCAGATCCCTATCACGCCGACCAACAGTCTGCTCTCCATATCATCCTTTCCCAATTCGAGCACAGGAAACAAGATCCTCGCCACCGTAAACCCCCCAGCTAGACTCCCCACCACCCATACAAGCACCACCGCACCCCTTCCCTACCACAAACAAGACTGCCAGATCAGACAAGAAGTATCTGGGGATCCATCCCTTCATCCCCCCTTCCCTTCCACTGAAAAGTAGGCCTCAGATTTCAAAATCCCTGGCCAGCACACGAGTCCAGAACCATCCCTTACCCTCCCTTCCCTCTATCACGCAGACACATGCCTCAGGGGCAGGATCGGACCGCGCCAGAAAAGCCTTTTGGCGCTCCTAAATTTTCCAAAGAGAAAAGTTATTTCTGCACAAGTTCGACTACCAGGGTCCGACGCTAGAGACGTTGTAATCTTCCCGAAACAGGCCGCTTGGGGGGACAAGCAGAAACCCTTCTGATTCAGACAAGTTTCATGAGCTGGAAATGTGTGTGTGGTTATGCGTATGGAAAGTTGGTGGAGAAATGCCGCCGTGCAAGTACGTATCAGGAGAAGCCGCGGGGGATCAACCACAGGGACAATCGAGGGCAGAAAATGAGGCCTCCAGTTCCGGATGTGGCAAGAAAAGGGGGGCCGCGGGATGAATTGCGGATTCAGCGGGCTGTCTCCATTACACAAGGAACGGCGAAGGCGATCATATTCCATTATACGCTCCAGCTCCAGCGACTGGCGAGGTCATCGCAGTATTCATACCAAACTCCATGAACTAATAGTATTCTACTCGGCCTGCAGAGACAATCGTCGAACACAAGCCTACGTCCCTTACAAAACTATACAATCCAATGCTTCAACCCCCCCTCCCCTCCCCTTCCACAATATCGAGCCTATCTTACTGACCTTTCTGCTGGCGCTTCCTCAATATCGCCCTCTCCACCGTCTCRTCCTCCTCCTTCCGGATCCGCGAGACGCGCTGCTCGTTGGTGAGCCATTCCTCCTTGATGAGCGGACGGATTGCGGGGGTGGAGTTCTGCTTGGTCGAGTCACCCTCGTCCTTACTGATTGGACGCGCAGAAGAAGATCTCTTGCCCCGAATGGTAAGTGGGGTGCTGTCGCTTCGTGAGCGGGTGGGCGTGGGCTTGAGTTGGCTGTTGTTTTCATCAGTATGCTAGGCCCTAAGGACATCAATCGCCCGTGACGACCTTTGATGGTTTTTCCCATCGTATCCCTTCCTGGCTTAGGTTTTGAGCCATTCCCCGAAGCTGATGGCTCGGATACGACATTGCTCGTGTCTGAGTTGTTCTTGCTGTCCGAGGAGCTCGCTTCTGATTGTATATTTGGCTTGAACGTATCTGTAATCTGAGTTTGGTTCTTCTCGACTTGTGTGCCAGCCGAGATGGTTCCTGCGTCCGGCGCTGCAGATGCTCCTTCTGACTTTCTCAAGTAGATATGACCATCCTTCAAGAATACTTCACGTCTCAAGCAGAGGTTGAAAGGATCGTACCAAACGTCTTCAGGYTTAATAGTCTTGATGAAATCCTCTGGATGTAATTTACCAGAAAACATTTGRCGCAGACAGGCAYACATGGCACCAAACTTTCTATTTGCAGCGCAGTCAAAAAACCACTCGTCTTGGTCGAAAGTCCCCGAAAGCGGGCGTCCAGATCCACTGAAGTAGCGTCTCATTTTCTGGATTTGCTCGTTCGCTTGTTCGTTTCCTTTTTCGATTTGCTCGGTCATGGCGACCATTCGGGCTTGCTTTTCTTCCAGCTGCTTCTCCAAATGCTTGATCTGATCTTGCAACTGATCCCGTTCTTGCCGAAACGAATGGTGAGCTTCTTGACCATGTGTCTGTGCGTCCTGAATCGAAGAGAGCGCCAATTGGATCTTTGACTGTTGCTGAGTCCATGCGTCGTCTGTCTTGGCTTGAAGGTCCAGGCCCAATGGGTTGTGAGGTGCGCCCGCTTCACTTGCTCCGGATGCCCGAGCAGGCGCAGATGGCGCGAATAGACCACCAGACGTAGCAGGAATGGAATCCCTGAAGGGACTACCGGACGTCTGAGCAGATTGTAAAGCCGAGAAGAAATTACTAGACGGAGCAGGTATAGCGGTCCCGAATAGGCCACCGGACGTCTGAGCAGGTGCAGTAGTTCCGAATAGACCCTGAGCAGGTATAGAAGAACCGAATAGACCGCTGGACGTTTGTGCAGGTGTAGCAGCTCCGAACAGACTACCGGCCGCTTGAGTAGGTGCAGATTCCCCAAATAGATTAAGGGACGTTTGAGCAGGTGTAGAAGAACCGAATGGACCACCGGATGCTGGAGCAGGTGTGGGGGCTCCGAATTGACTACCGGTCGTTTGAGCAGGACGTAAATTCGAGAACAGACCGCGGGACGTCTGAGCAGGTGTGGAAGATCCGAATAGACCGCTGGACGTTTGAGCAGGTGTAGCTGCTCCGAATAGACCACCAGAAGTCTGAGCAGGGGTAGAAGAACCGAATAGACCAGCGGATGCTGGAGCAGGTGTAGGGGCTCCGAACAGACCAACGGACGCTTGAGTAGGTGCAGATCCCCCAAATAGACCACCGGACTTTTGAGCAGGTGTAGGGGCTCCGACTTGACTACCGGCCGCTTGAGCAGAACGTAAATTCGAGAACAGGCCGCCGGACGCCTGAGCAGCTGTAGTAGTTCCGAATAGACCACCAGTAGTCTGAGCAGGTGTAGAAGAACCGAATAGACCACCGGATGCTGGAGCAGATGAAGTACCTCCAAAGATTGATGTGCCCTCGGAAGGTGCCGAAGGAGTCTGACCATGATATGATGCATTAAGATTTCCGAAGAGCGACGAAGAAGAATTCCCTGATTGAGCAGCCGGGAGATCAAAGATAGAAGGGGGATCTTTCTTAGAATGGGCGGGTGGTCCACGTGTCTTGGACTGCCCGAAGCCAGCACCTTCATGCTCAGGTTTGTTCAAAGCTGCAGAAGCCGAGGATAGATCCCCAGGTCTTTGAGCAGACTCAGGATGGCCGAACAGGTTCGAAGTAATAATGCCAGAATTAGATGAAGGGAACTTGCTGAGGCCCGGTGTAGAAGGTTTGGGTGCTTCAAACAGTCCGAAAAGACCTCCCGACCGTTCATGTTTCTCAGAGGGTTTCTTGGCGGCTTCAGAGCCAGATGGATGAGCGTTTCCAAAGAGCGACGAGGGAGCATCTCCATTTCCCGTAGAAGGTTCTATGATATTGAATGGCTCCAAACCATTGCCTATCCGACTGAACTTGTTGACAGTGGTCGCGGACGAATTGTTCAATGTACGAGCTGCTTTCGAACGAGGCTGACGCTCTTCTGCCTCTCCCTTCCTGGGCTCTACTGTGACATGTGCTGGCATTGGCGAGGTGAGGTTTCCTGAAGAAGTGTCATGCCTCTGATCCTGCTCCTCCAAGCAATCGAAGAAGGTCTGTGGCCTCTCGGGTGAGGAAGATGTCGATGTGGACCTCTCGGCCCCAAAGACAAAGGGTTTTCGTCCTGGCTGGTTCTGAGTCGTCATTTTAGCACGATCAGATTGATATCGTGAAGGTACAGCAATGGGAGTCTGAAATATGAATGAAAGTAGAAATGTAACGAGGTAGATTGAGAAAGAGAGGTAGCAAGAAGGCCGACACAATAATAACAAAGACATATGCTTACAACACTGCGATACCGTGGTGACAGCCGACGTGTTCGGTTGATCGAGTGACTGATGATAAATAAATAAGGCCGAAGTAGCAACACAAAGTGTTGATGGATCAGTCTCAGAAGGTGCATTGTCCGCTTTGCCTCTCCTGCTATTTTCATGGCGGATGCAACGTGGCTCTACTGTCGAATYAGTTGAGATGGTATAACTTGCTCAGAGCATCGAAAAGTAGGTAGTCAGTATCGTTGCGCTGAACAAAATGGATCAGTCACTTTCGGCAATTGCGTTTGACAGGCTTCTTGCATTTCAATTCAGACATTCAATTTCCTGTATTCCCAAAAGAAAATAACAAAGACATGGCGTCCCAAAAGGTCTAAAGCTGATCTACCATTGCAAGTACGCCGATCTATCGACAAATCTTGCTCGCCTCTGTCAGTCGGTCTATAGCTTGGACTTCTCAGCAATAAGTGAGTAGGCCTTCGGATATGATTCTGGATCCCCAAGTCAGCTTGTTATCGTCCACTTAGTAAGAGGTTGAACCAACCTAGAAGACTGCGGTCCATCTGCTCAACATTCTGAATACCTCCGACATTCATCAAGATATCCAAGTCRGCAAGCAAGCTCTTCATCACATGTCGAACGCCAGGTTCTCCCATGATTGACAATCCCCATACCCACAGTCGCCCAATCCACACAAACTTCGCACCGAGAGCCATTGCTTTCACCACATCGGCAGCTCCACGAATCCCACTGTCATACATGATGTACGTCTGATTCCCCACAGCATTGACAATGTTCTCCAGCGCATCCAGACTGGCAATCGCCCCATCCACCTGTCTCCCCGCATGGTTACTCACCACAATCCCATCACACCCCACCTCAACCGCCTTCTTCGCATCCTCAACCGACTGGATCCCCTTCAGACAAAACGGCCTCCCCCCGGAAATCCGTTTCCACGTCTCGATCAGCCAGGGGATCTTCTCCCAGCTCCACGCGCGGCCATGCCATACATTATCGATCCACAACGCCCCTGCTTCGTTGGGTTGTTCGACAGGATCGATCCCGGCTTCCTTCAATCGCTTCTGGAAGACTGGATCGGAGAGCCCGAGATCGGCGCCAATGCCGTGGTAGAAGGCGTAATTGCTGGTCGCCACGTCATCATGGCGCCAACCCAATTGCCAAGTGTCTGTTGTCAGGATACAGGCGTCGAAGCCGGATTCCCAAGCTCGGGTCAAGAGCGATACGGTGAGTTCGTCATCGTGAGGCATGTACAGTTGGTAGAAGCGCGGGGACTGGCCATTGGCTTCCGCAACCTTCTCGATCGGGGTGGAGCCGGCGGTGGAAAGACAGTAGGGGAGGTTAAGCTCCTTGGCAACGGCGGCGACGGGTAGCTCGCCTGCCGGGTGATAGATCTTGTTGATGCCTATGGGAGCAAARCCAATCGGGGCGGAGACTTTGTGGCCGAAGATCTCGGTGCTGGTGTCGCGCAGGTTGGTGTCGACCAGTTGACGAGGTATGATGCGGTGGCGGTAGAATGCTTGTCGGTTTGCCAGATGGGTATATGATTGGCCTGCGTTGGATAGGCGGCACCTCTCCATCGTTGGATTTCCAGAAGTTCTCGCGTTGATAGAGGGAGTATTGGGGCGTGCTCCGCTTTTCAATGTTGGGATTCTTTGGGTCGGACATGTCTGCTTGGGGTCAAAATGGGGCTCAATGGGTATATTGGTGTGATGGAGGGTGCTGGTGTGACTGAGGGGCAGCCACGATGACAAGGTGAYGTTCTGGATGCTCCGATGCGTTATCGTGACTTCGACAAATRAATCTTCAAATGACCTCATGCCACAGCGGCATTTGAGCGGCGGGGAGATGCCGGCCACGTGCGTGAACGCGCCAAGAGCTCTGATTCACTTCATRTTTGACCTGTTTGATTCACTTCRCTCTTCATGGGTGAATACAGTATCGTGCGAGGTAGATCCTGTGGTTGAATTCATGTCTCGTTTCTGTTGCTTCGAAGTCATGCCGGGCACTCAAGCGTTGGGGTGATTAGACCCAAGAAGACGAAAGGCCCTTATCATTGATACGAAGCAACGACTACGAACATAATCCATTGTCAATGTCCCGAGCATCTTCTCTCAATCCTGCTCTCAACAAAGTAGAGGCAATATACAAAATCTCGAAATTGTGCGAGCTCAGCAGACTGCCTRATATGAAAATCCCTTTTACCCTTGATGACGTGCATCCCAGGGCCTACGTGCGTGAACCCTTGATTCTCTTCCGACATCCACCACCCTTTGCGGATGACAATGACGAGCGTCAAGACTTGGCACCCTGAGACCCTGGATCAGGACTCCGCATCCAACGCTGGAGAGGAATGTTTGACCTTCGAGGAGTCTAGCTCGCGGGACTTCGGAGACCGTGTTGATGACGTCTGGTGTATCGTTTCGTCATACCCAAAAACGGCGGAGTCCTCTACACCCTGAGACCCTGAATCAGGACTCCGCATCCAACGCTGGAGAGAATGGTAAATCTCCAAGGAGTCTAGTGGACTCGCATATCAGCAGCTGGTGGACCGTATCAATGACGTCTGGTGTATCCGTTGGTACGTTGCGACCAGCAGAGTCATCTACACCCTGAGACCCTGGATTGTAAGCCCGCATTCAACGCTGGAGGACAGTGGAGGTCTTGAAATGGAATAGTCAAGGGCCTCTGTGTACGCAGATCAGGAGCTTGTAGACCGTGTCAACAACGTCGTTGTCATATCAACAGCAGCAGTGACATCTGTACCCTGAGACCCTGAATCGTAAGCCCGCATCCAACGCTGAAGGACAATGGAGGTCTTGAARTGGAATAGTMAGGGTCATCGTATTCGCAGATGATGAAAATGATCTGTTGACATCTATGACATGTTGCTGTAATCTCTGTATACCATCATTTCGTAAAGTCATAAACGAACATGCTGCCTCATCCATCAGCACCGCGTTTCAATGAGAACCAGCCCACCCAAGCCAGAAAATCCCTCCTGTTCGCGTAGCCGCCAATGCCATTGCTCATGTGCGAAGATCCAATCAAATCATCCATCATCCAGCTGCCGCTACGGCCTGCTCCTCTGTGACCTTGGCAGAGATCCTATCATACCACTCCCCRTGCGCCTGACGATCAACATCAGCCACTCTGCTCAATTCCTGCACMATATCACCGATCCGGCCCACGAACTCCGGCATCCCTCCAGAGCCCAGGACTTCAGTTGCCGTGGTGCTTGCCCGGATACGTTCATCAGAGCTGGCGGCSGACAATCGSGTCAAGACATGGGATTTGATCTTGCGRAGCACGACCTTCATGACTGGATGATTGGCCCGGCCTTCGCAAGCCTCTGAAAGTATGCGGGTGATGAAGGTGGTGAGTTGTTGCTTCGTCGTCGGAGGTAAGGCGTAGCGCGACTCGACCACAGACACGAACGCTGCGGGAGATGMAGAGTAGGGCAGTTCCCACATSCGAGCGGCTTCTRCTTTCCACAGCGATCGCGTRTCTCGMCGGAGAAGATTCTTCGCATTCAGGAGTATGGARGAGATGGTGGCAAGGCGGAGGATGTCGGAGCGAAGACGACTGAAGCGAGATTGATCGAGCTCTAGTGTTTCGGGAATCTCATTCTCTTCCAGACCACCCTCGGATAGAGCGATATCGACTAGACCTTGCATGTAGACCTTGGTAGGCGTGACGCGAGCTGTGCCGTTTTGAGAATTCTCGRRATTCTTYCTCGGCGCCTCTTCCGCTTTGCTGRCCGATTGCCTCCACCACTSAAGCGTTTTGTCMGGAAAMGATCCACCYAGCCGCTTTTCAAAGGCTCGTGACTCATAGCCTGTTGATTCCTGAAGGAGTTGAGGCGCGATGCTCTCCAACTGGAAATTCAAGACGTCCAAGACCAATAGCTCGACAATGAAGTAAATCCTTGCTAGCTGCTTGACCGGGTCATCGCTCGGATGCTGAGCTAATCCTTTGACCTCTTCGTCTCGCACTGGTGCACATARTTTCGGTAGGAYTGAATTCATGAAGTCGAAGAATCTTTGATACGAGAATGAACCGTTTTGCACCTGTTGACGTACCATCTCCGGATCGAGGGCTTCCTGAACCATAATTTGGGTTGGCTTCCCCGGTGCCAGCACACTCGAGAGCTTCTGCGATATGGATTCTGCGATGGCTGGGATCCATATATGGTCAAGTCCGGCCTCGAGTCCAAGCTTAAGTTGAGTGGCCGTGTTCTGTATGATCTCATCTCGCCTGGCTTCTCTTTGTCCAACGTCCAACTTCCATTCTTTGTTGATGGCCAACTCATGAACAACAATCCTGCTGTCGGGAATGAAGGAGGAAGATTGGAGCGTCTGCTTGGCACTGACGACATCCTCAGGACTTTGGGCTTCAAYACTCTGCCTGCTCGAAATAGAATCGACCCTGGCTAGAGAAGAAGCAGTCTCTGTGGTGGGAGCCTCTGACGCTGCCCTTGGTTTGCTGTCCACCATTGGCTGCTTCTGAGCCTTGGCTTTYCTACTYCTTCKGACMGCATCYCTGATCAAYTTCATCGTTCGCTCGGGGCCTGCAAGCTTTTTGAGTCTTGCCATGACAAGCGTTTGGTTGTACCTGATTCCTTCCTTGTAGTCCGCTGCAACTTCTCCTCTTGTATCGTTCTTGACCGTTTGCCAGATAGCGTCCAGCTCGGCAAATTGTGCCACCATGTTCTTGATCATAAAGGAAGAGTCATCGGACCTCCAAGCCGAAAAGGCCGACTTGAAGTCGGAAAAGGCTTCTGGGAGATCTGCAGAAGATGATGCCGCCTCAGTCGTGGAAGCAACCGATTCCGGTTCGATGATCCGGTTCAACTGCGTGAGTAACTCTTGCGCTTTTGCAACCAAGTCCTTTTCCTGCTCGCCGTCCTTGTTAAAAATGTACGTAGGCTGGCCAAGAATAAGGAAAGTGGTCAAGAACATCCGCACAGTTGCAGCGTCCTGAGTCGAATCATCGCCATCATTGAAGAGATGGAGAACGCCGAGCAGACTCTTTGTACGTTGTATTACGTCGTCTCGACTCAGCAGCTCTCCAACTTCCTCAAAGGTGGTTTTTTCCACGTTTGCAACGGTCAACTCGAGCTGCAAAAAGTCTCGAACAGCCCGCCGCCGCCGGAACCTCCTCCAGACATTCTGCAGCATGATGACTGCTTCAAGCTCATTCCGCGGTTTCCAAGTGTAGCCGAGCTTCTTCTTCCCATCCACCTGTTCGGACTGAGTGGCGGTGCGTGGGCGCCGAACGCTTTGCTCATGCAAGGCCCTTCTCCTCTCAGCTTGAGCATGTCTTTCCTCCATGTCCTCTTTGAGCTTCAGATGTTCCGCCGCTCTTCTTTCTCGTTGTTCCTCAGCTACCTTTTTCGACCGCCGTACCTCGGCGGCACAATTGGCTTTGACCTGGGCCAAGTATCGCTCCCGGGCTTGCTGTGCTGCAAGAGCTTTCTCTTCGCTGTCGGTAGTGGTGACACGAGGCGCGGCCTTGTTCAAGGCGGCTCGAAGGCGCACCTTCTCCGCATGAGCATTTCGATCGGCTGCTTTTGCTTTCCGTGTTTCGATGATGGACGCCCTGCGTAGATACTGCGCAACATGCGTGCTCTGAGGTCCTCCATGAGCAGACAACGTAGACCGCCCCGACCTCCTAGACTGGTGAGAGGTCATTGAATTGCGTCGAGAAGAAGCGCCGGATGATTTGCGATGATAGGACCGGTTCTTGTATATTCTAGCGGCAATGTGGGGAGGTGGAAGGAAGTTTCCGGGCACGTCCCCATCGGACGACATGATGAAGTCGCAAGCTTCCTCTGAGATGATAGGATGCATGCTGTCAGCAACGTCTGAGTCTTGATCCGGCGAGATTGGCGAGATTGAATGAGGCGGAAGCATCGTGACCCCTGGGGAGATTTAGACGGACAGTCAAAGGTGGATCTAGCTATTAACAAGGAATGAGCGTGCGAACTCCTCCCCGTCTTCCGCAGGACTGTTTCAAGGTCTCGTGCACCGCTTTCCCGTTTCTAGTAGATGGATGAGAAAGCGCCGGAACGAAGGTCTGGTAAACCAAATCAAGAAAGAAGGAAGTATCTCCAAGTTCACTGCAGCTAAGAAGGCGAAATAGAAGAGAAGATATGGGTCGGAGAGCAAAGCCGTTGGACGCTGTCAGAAGCAACGAGAAGTGGCTGGTCAAGGCGTTCGTATATCCGGAAACAGCGAGCTATAAGCGGGTATCTAACCGTCACTAACCGGATATAGGCGACAGCAGCATTCACGGAATGATTCACAGATCACCTTTACTTCTACTGCGTGCGGCCAACGATTGTTTTCGAGATTTGCGCTGGCGCTACCAAATCAAGCAATAGATCCCACTCTGCAATTCTGCGAGTGGATACGGAATCATCATTGAACAGGAGTTGCGCGTCTGTATGTTTATAGCCATATCATTCTCCAGGGTACGCAGGGTCACGAGCAGCAGGCAAAAGGCACCAGAAAAGATCAGGGAGGACGCTTTCGCCTGCAAAAGGCCTAAGCTCTGCACGCAAGCCAGGCGTGCAATGGCAAAACTGTAGAATTGATGCCACGTGCTAAGTTGTGTTTCTGTCTCCAAATGTCTCAGAAAAGTAAGATACACGAATGGTATAAAGAAAACAGTCGCTCTATCTATGCTGATCATCTTGCATGCTCTCTCCAACCGAGGGAACAAAGGCGTGAACCCGCCCGTCTAGCTCAAGATTGCATGTATGCTTTAGCAGATGGGAAGCCGGTGGGTATTGGCTTCGTGATGAAGCCGGTGGATCCTGGGGCGGTCACTGAGCCCGAGATCGGGAGGGTGCCGTTGCCGCCAGTAGGGTACGGTGCTGATGGAAGGGTTGGGGAGACCGTGGTGGTTCCTGCTGGTCCACCGTTCATGGCAGTCTTGGAAATTGTCAGTACAGTCTCCAAGAATATTGAACCTGGGGGCACATACAACTGTGACTGTGACGTCTGGGGCAGGAACTGTGACAGTGACTTGTGCCGGGCAGGTGCTGCCTTGAGCGCCATTACCGGCTGCGCTTGGAGTGGCGTAGACGTAGCGGGTGGAGGTTTTGGTCTGTGCGGATGTGGCCGTGATGCCAGTCTCTGGAGAGCCCGCTGCACCGCTGGTCTGGCTGGCACCTCCCTGTTGGGTGGGGCTCACGTAGACGGTCTAGTGAATTGTCAGCTTCGTATCAAGTGCAAGCGATGGGCTCTCAAGTACCTGGTAATTGGTAGCAGTCTTGGTGTTCTTGAGAGTCGTGGTGACCACGGTAGCTGATGCACCAGTACCCAGGGTGTATGTGAGGACGACGGAGCTGTCGGGGCTGCCGGCACCACCATTTCCAACCGACCCTGTACCAATCGGAGCGCTGCCAGCTGGTGCTGAGGAGGGACCACCAGTTGGGAATGGAGCACTGGCTGGACCTTGCGTGGAGGGAGAGCCAGCACCGGAGGCTGTAGTTTGAGGGGCAACACACTTGGTGCAGACCGTGATGGTGCTGGTTCTCACGATGGTTGAAACGATTGTGGTGACTTGAGCCGTTGCAGAAGCGCCGCTGCCGTAGGTGTTGGTGACGGGGAAGCTTGTAACGGTTGTGTATTGTTGGGTAGTTACGTAAGATGTCTCCGTGATGGGGGTGGAGCCATTGCTTGATGAGATACCGCCGCTCGCACCACTGCTGGARTAGATGGAGGTGGGCGAGCCAGTGCCAGCGCTAGTCGGCACAGCGWCAGCACTTGATGAGAATCCTCCACTCGCACTGCTGCTGGAGTAGATGGAACTCGGTGAGCCGGTGCCTGTAAGACCGGTACCGGTGGGAGCTGTGCCGGTTGCGCCAGTCCCAGTGGGCTTGGGCACAGAGTAGGTGCCATTGTTTTGCTCTGGCCAGGCTTGAGCGACGACAGCAAATGCTGCCGCAAGAGCAACYGTAATCTTATACATCCTTGTGTTTCGTAGCTATTCTTGCGAGTTTGTGGTTGTATACCGGTCTCGTATCCAACACAGTGATCGAATTATCGGATTTTGGAGTCTTCAATGTTCAGCAAATTRATTCTCGATGGATGCTGTTCCTKTGGTATTTYCTTGTCGAAGCAAAGCAAAGTCGTTGGGGCCCAAAAGAGTGTGATGCGAATTCAATCCGCTGAAAGAGAGTAATCGCAGTGAAAACTGCTAAAGAACGACTGTGGAAGAGCCCGAACGAAATGCAATGAACAGCAACTGAAAAGAGTGTGGTTGAAGCCTTGTAGAAAGGGAAAGTCAGGAGTTACGGCCACGAAAAGGGAGGGTAAATTAAGGATAGCACTAACCCCGTAAATGATTATGCCCAGGGAAGGCGACAGGGGCGGACAGCATTAGCTAGCCTTAGCGTCAGGTACGGAAATCGATGGAGCAGCATGATAGGTGGAATGGGAGAAGTCATTTTAGCTTCTTGGGGCTTTGATTGGCCGTATCTGGCAATGCTGGATCGACAAGCAGCGTACGTTTGGTGGGCCACCGCCTCTGAGAGATCGTACATCGCCATCGC
The DNA here is from genome assembly GCA_001956345.1 of Ramalina peruviana. NCBI lineage: Eukaryota > Fungi > Ascomycota > Lecanoromycetes > Lecanorales > Ramalinaceae > Ramalina > Ramalina peruviana. The sequence continues at coordinate 14,118 of MSTJ01000269.1, read as the reverse complement.
ATCATTGGATACATTCTGACAGGGCGCATGATAGCTGAACATGTCGCCATGCATAAGTCATGTGGACAGAGAGCGCGCTTACGAGAAGAGCACGGGGAGAGGCCAGAGCTGGTTGCCTTTTTGCCTTTGACAGCAGCCCGAGATGTTCATTTGGACCATGGTTCTACTATCAAGAGAGCTTGCGCGTCACCAATCTGCTCACCCTCACCTAGCTAATTTAAGATCGCAAGTCGGCCAAGAGAAAAACGTCGCTGCGCCTTCCCCGCTAACTTCCAATCCGGGCCGATATCACTCGTATCCCAAAGCGAGCGAGATATCCTACAAGCCACGTTCGGGTCCTTTACCGTAGGCCTTGGTAGAGACCACTCTGTATCCGTTTCTCTCAAGCATCAAATTCGTGCGTTCTCGTCTTGACAATTTGCGTTGCGAATCCCAATCCCAATCATGGATGATCAATTCAAGACCCATGCAGCGCGCACGAGAAGACCAGGGGTTCCTGCTTAACCGAGATTCCGAATGCAGGGTGACGACGGCGAGGCTCGAAAAAGGGCTAGCTGTTTCAAGACGGGAGATTAAGCGTGGCGGCGCGTGCGCAGACTATGACGCAATGATGGCTCAAACAATGACATTCTTTTGCACCTCAATCGGGATGGTGATGGTCGATGCCGACGATTCAGCTTGGAGAGACAGTTTTGAACAGCTTTGGATTTCCCCTGCACTCATATCAACAACGATGACCCAAGACTCCCACACGCCGCCACGATTCCACACCATGCTCCTCTCTCCCAGCCAACAATGAACTCCTCAAGCATGCCACCCTCCCCCCAATCCCTCCTCAACACCTTGCGCGCCTTCATCGCTTCAGATGTCCAACTCCAGATCATCCGCTCGTTCCGCGCAGCTCCTTCGTCTCCCACCTCCATTCCTCCCCTCAAAAGCCTCTACGTCCTGGACTCCAGTTTCAACCCTCCAACCCTCGCGCATCTCCGCATATGCACCTCAGCTCTACGCGATGACAGACAATCTCCGGGGCAAAGACAGCGGCTCTTGCTCCTGTTGGCGACCCAGAATGCCGATAAGCCTGCCAAGCCTGCGGTGTTTGAGCAGCGGTTGAGCATGATGTGTCTCTTTGCCGAGCACCTGCAACGCGCGGTATCCAAGGAAAGGGAAGAGCAGAATGTTGCGGATGCGGGGCCAGTCGAGGTTGATATCGGCGTGACCAAGCTTCCCATCTTCGTTGACAAGGTCAAGGAGATTGCGGGTTGCCAGGACTATCAAGAGGATGAAGAGGTCGAACAGGTTCATTTGATCGGGTTTGATACGCTTGTGAGGTTATTGGATACGCGATACTACCCGCCTGAGCATACCCTCAAGCCGCTTGAATCCTTGTTTGGCAGGCATCGAGTCAGGGTCACTAGACGGCTGGACGACAAATGGGGTGGTAGACGGGAGCAAGATGAGTATGTTAAGGCGATTGCTCAAGGCAAGAGGGAGCATGAAGGTGGTAAGAAGGGGTGGGCCAAAAAGATCCAGCTGGTGGAAGGGCGCAAAGAGGGTGAGGAGGCAGTCAGCTCGACAAAAGTAAGGGATGCCATAGCCAGTGGGGACAAGTCAGCATTGGAGAGGCTTGTCCCGGGTAGCATTGCGAATTGGATACTTGATTTCGGATTATACAAAATTGACGCACCAAAAGGAGAAGGCTCTTGAAGGTGGGCGTGAATGAGATCTACGGGTCCAAAAGATCGTCCTCATCTCCCGATACATGACTCCCAGGAGGGAATTGCTTCTCATTGAAAGCATCCGAGAACGCAAACGCTTCATGATCGACCGTTGAGAACTTCGAGTCAAGCGTGTTTTCAGAGGTAGGCACTGAAATGATTTCGTCAGGTCCTTCCTCCAAACCAGCTCTGCTTGTCAAAGCGTGTGAGCCATGGCTTTCCTCATACACGAGCGTTTCACCAGATTCCCGCGAAGGATCAGCCGTGATTCCATTGGAGATGGGGATTGTTCTTTGCGAATGGACCCGCATTGCCATAAGGTCCTCAAGAGGTCCTTCCGAGCTAAGGGCTCCCGAATCGACGAGCTCGTTGTCTAACATCATTTCACCAAAGCGCTCGTCATTCAGGCGCTCGAAGCTTGGGATGAGGTCGTCATCGAACATCATCTCACTGGATGGCTGATCATCCCGGCGATCGAAGCTCGGCACGAGGTCGTGGTCTGACATTATTTCACTGGATGGCTCATCATCCAGGCAATCATAGCTTGGGATGAAGTCGTCATCTAACATCATTTCACTGGATGGCTCCTCATCTAGGCAATGGAAGGTCCGCACGAGGTCATCGCCCGCAGCATCATCCATCATCTCTTCCATTGTCGCGTCTGACGACACATACTCATCCTCTCTTTGGCTCTCAGTGCTACCAGGCCGATTCGTGATTTCCAAGTCCTCGTCGTCAAGCATCTCATCTTTCAGAGGGAATAGCTCCTCCAGATTATCGGGCAATCTCAATGGCTTGATACTTTTGTGAGCACGGGGGTCAAGCAGGCAATCCTGCATGAGATACCATAGCCGGACCTCGGTGATGCTTTGCATACTGGCAGGATGATCCTGGATCTTGCCCACAGGACCAAGATGGTGAAGCCGATCGACACTGAGTTTCCTGATTCTGGCCTCTCCTAATTCTTCCGATCTTGCCCTCCGGTTCATTCTGCAAAGTGACCATGCTATTCTCGAGGCCGCCGATGCCCTCAGAGCAACACCCTAGGCCTCATTAGTCAATGGCTCAATCTCGATGAATTACAGTCTCATGGAACCGACCTCACGGAAAAGCGGGCAGAATACTGATGGCGCAAGCTGAAAAAGGCTGCTTGTCTCTGCCCCCTTGGCTTCGACATCATCTTTCGATGCTGAGTGTCCAAACATTAGGCGCTGCAGGGAAGCATCTAAAAGATTTATGACGATCGCGAAGCCAGGTAGTGACTCGTCGTGCGCCTTGTAATGTCCCGAGGGCAAAGAGGGGTTGGAGGATTCACACAGTGGCTCTGTAGATCCGGTTGACGGGAAATGAAAGGGCCAAGCAGACAAGCACAGATCGACGGTGATGCCGTTGAGGCGAATTGTAGGTACACCAGGCGGCACAGGCGCCTCTGGAATCGATTTTGCTCGACGAGTATGGTCAGCGTTCCCGCGGAGGTCATGGTGAGGATTCAGAGTGAGACAAATGTCGACGGTCTCCTTCTGGAGAGCTGATGTTGCCACGGAGTCAATGTAACATTCGAACCCCAATTGAGACCAAAGCTGGATCTGATCAGCATGTTGACATTTAATTCAAGGTGGACGGACTTCAGCTTTGGCGAGGATCTTGGCAACGACATTGCAAAATCCCCCAAGCTCTTGGTCTCCGATCCGAGTATCTTTGATACGCAGGCGAATCGACAAGGAAACCTGCTGGCCCTTTGAAACCCATGAATGAGAATCTGAAAAGACGGCTAGATTGGAAGCGGATTGAGATCTTGTTACTGGCAGCGTAATTGAGGATGAAAGAACAACACCAAAATGGGTAAAGAGTCTGAGCTTGAGCGAACTGTTTAGATCTATATGTTCAAAATGTCCAAGAGTATGATCAGTCGTGGTCATGCAAATGACAACGCTTAGCTATGTTCAGATAAAGGAGGTCAATTGGGCAAAGGTCCACGATTGAAGTACAACAAGCAGATGAGAAATACTGAGAGAAGTTGCTCCAAAGGAAAGCAAGCCATGGCAAGGCGCAGCCTCAGACCATGTCGCACTGCATGCTCAATGCCACCATAAGTCGAGAGGAGAGGCAAGGCTGATAGAGTGAATGCTTGGGGAGCACCTTAATTGGTCCATTTGCACAAAAGCGGCTTCTCCCGCACCCAAGCGTTATGCAAATGTTCATGTATTTACGCGTTCATCACCAAGATCCTCCAAGCTTCATCATGCTCTTTATATCTGGTCCTGCCTGACACGTAGAGCCCAGTCTGAGATGGCTGCTGTGAGGCCGGTCTTGTACCGGGAGGTTCTGACGCCTTCGCTTCATAGGCGCTTCACCGACTGCTCCTTGCTGATCTTTGCATTCTGCTATATCGAATCCGTCTTGCTTGCGGAAAAAACCTCATGTGAGCTTGATGTGTTCTGTGGCTTGTCGAGGCTCCACTGATTCAATCCCAGTCCTCTGGACTTGGTTTCCTTTGGGTCCAGCCGGTATTCGGGCATCGTTGCTCTTCATCTCCGCCCTTTCCATCTTTGTCCTCAGGGTCGCTTCGCTACATCTTGGTTTGTACCGCAACTCGTCTGAGCCATTGAGATACTGATGGTGATTAGGAAAGCGGGAAGCAACCTCCCCGTCAACTACACTCCTAGGTGCTGTTTTCCGGCTCAACACATATCTCACCTTTGCTTGGTACCTCTTTTCAGCATGGTGGTTTAGCGAGGTCTATGTATGGTCGGCGTCCACTTCTTCCGATCTAGGATGGGTCACGCAGCCAAAGTAAGAAGCCTACAAAGTGGCGAACGGAAGTACGTGCTGAAATGTGGCAGACCGTGGGAACGGAAGAAGCTGAACGAGCGACCCATCTATTTACGGAGCGTCTTTTTCATCCTGGCAATCGCCCAGAGCGTGGTGCACCTGTACTTCGACTACGACCAGGTCGCCCTACCGATCACCAAGGCACAGAATGAACCTGTCACTCCTCACGCTCGCGGCATGGCAGCCTGGATCTCTGAAAGAACCCGAATCCTGGCACCAATGTTCGACTGGAACACAGATGACTGGGCGAGTTCAATACAGCGTAACATGGTTCTGCGGACATCCGTCGTCTGCGTCTCTGCCACATTCGTTTACCAATTGCTCATTCGGCGTGCAGCCTGGAGTTGGTCTTTGACCTTCGCTTCCATCGTCTGGGATGTACCAGAATCACCGTTGTCGTTCATACCTCCGCACTACCCTTCTCTGCTCTGGCGCTCAATCACCGCAGGCCTCCTGCTTGTCTTCTTGTGGGAGTCCTCGAGTGCMTTGTTCTCCGCTTACGTCGCCGGTCAGCCATTCAAGAGGGAGCAGCCTCTATCCGCCTCGTCGATAGATCAGAACGGGACGCTGCTGAACGGTCTMAAGTCTAGAAAGGAGATTCCAAATGTAGGATAGCAAACCCTCAGATGGACGTTTTGAGGCTGACGAGAGCAGACGTTTGCATTCTGGGAGCTGTCGCTCATCACTTTCAACTTCCTCGATCGACGAAAAGCCTTCTTTACAGACATTGATCGCAAGTCTGGCCCAGCGTGGACCCAGATCTCAATTGCTTGTYTGAAGAACATACAAGACATCAAYAGCCGTGTTCAGACCTATCTGAACCCTCCACCTCCATCATCAGCTCAAGCCGGTGCGGCTCAACAGCCTGCTCAACAGATCCAGACCCTCCCCAGAATATCCACACCCCTCAGACAAGACAACATCCTCTCCAATCCTTCCCCGCCCTCTACCCGCCTCGACAGGATCGAATCCAACATCGGCGCCCTAGCCAAATCCTACGGCCAATCTCCAACCCCGGGCACCTTCAAAGTGCCCTACAGCCCAGAAACGAAATCCTTCCTCACATCCTCCAGCCAGAAGCTCCTCGCCTCTTCCCCGCGAGCCCAGAAGCTTCTGACCTCCAACGGCGAATCCCCACCTTCCACCACACCCTCTTTTCCGACCAGCAAATCTGGCATCACCAACCTAATCCACGATTACATCCTCCTCTTCCTTCGCTCCCGCTTCGGCCATCCTTTCCGGCAATCCTTCGAACTACGGACCAGCTCCGTGATCCTTGGCGCTCCACACAGCAACCTCTACCAGATCCTTCTATCTACAAAATCCCTCACTGCCCTCGCCGTGGCCTCCCTGACCGAAGATCCTTACGGCCGGGTCTCCAATGACGTCCCCACCATCATCCGCACCTATACGAGCACGGTCCAGACGATCGAGGCGTTTGTCAGAAACCTGCCCCCGCACTGGACGGATGTCACATTTCGCGAGGAGACGGATCGAAGCGCAGGAGCGGATGTGGAGCAGGTGCTACAGTGCCTTCGAACCGGACTGAGGGATCTATTGGCGGCTTTTGGGCAATATGCAAGCGAGCTCGGCCTAGGRAAGGGAGAGATGCGAATTGCGAGCCAGGTGGCTGCTCCCAAGGATGGGGGGGACCAGCAATGAATGATCTGCGTGCTGTGCATGACGGTTCCTTCTCCACTTCGCCGTCTTACAGCATCCATCTGCATATAAGATGTATCATTGTGGATGCAAGAATCCTGCATCATCCCTCGGCAAGGTCGCAAAAAGCAAAAAGCAACACGCCGCACACCGCTCTTTTTTGCAGGGAAGCGCGCATCACCCACAACCACAAAAAACTCGACACGTTCGAAACCGGGAACAAAGAAAAGGCCCGAGCAAGGTCGATCATCAGAAACGCCGTAAGAGCGGTCAAAGTTGCTGCAGCTGCTCTCGTGATGCCTCCATGCAGCAGCCTTGCCGGACTTGTACCAGCAGGCAGGCATTACCGTTCTCGGCCGCTTGCGATTCCTTCAGCCTAAGCCTTGGGGCGAGCAGGATACCTGGTAGCCAGCGAAAGAGGGGGATGATGGGGGTGAGTCATGCACAATGCGCCGCGACCCTGCGTGGGGGAGAACGCCATGGGCAGCCTTATGGCGTGCATGGGCAGAGATACGAGGATACAAAGGAAGTGATGGAGAAAACCATCGCGTAGATCAAAGAAATACAGATCAAGTGACAAAATCCAAGGGGGAAGATGATGATCATTGCATATTGTAGAAAAGCCATATCCCAGGTCCTTTCCACTCTCCCTTTACCCACCGTACTCTTGAACTCTGTATATTGATGTCCCAAAACCTGTGGCAAAGTAAATGTCGTCGTAAATTCGTGTCTTTTGCGAGATTATCATGTCATGGCGAGGGCATGCCGTGGCAGTGGCCCCCTTGGCTCTTTAATCGGAAGGCTGCGAGCTTCTCCCGTGTCGCGGCAGCGATTGTACAGAAAAAAGGGACGGTCTCATGCGATTCGGGGAAAGATCAGAAGGGAATTCGTTCAATGCGCTTCCTCAGCCTTGTATCCACCACCGCCATATCCAACGCCCCCTCCTGCGCCTTGCATCTGCATGGCCTGATGTTGTTGCTGCTGCTGTGTGTGCTGGTGCTGTGGATGCTGATGCGAGGGGGCCATGTAGTTGATGCTGGGATCTATGTTGGTCATTTCCATCGATACCATCGGGGGCGGCGCCATGTTTCCCTGTTGCTGACCCATGTTCATCGGTTGCTGCATCTGCGCTTGGGTCGCCATGTTCAATTGCTCCATTCCAGCGGCAGAAGACATGGCCTGTGAGCCCGCGGGTAGGTTGCCCATGTTCGCGATGGGCGCACTGGACAGCTGGGTCGGGGTACTGGATTGGCTGCCGCTATCGCTGGCTATTTGCGGTGCTTCATCACGCAGGCAGGTCTGCTCGAGGGAATTGGTGTGCTTGCCACTCTTGCCGCCGTGGCTGTGTTTCAGATGCTGCCGGAAGTGGTCGGCGCGGTAAAATTTCTTGCCTTGATTGCACTCGCCGAATTTGTGGGCGTTTTTGAGATGATGTTGCCGTTCGTCCCAGTTGACCGGCTCTCTGGAGAATTCTTCGCCGCAGTAGCCGCAGAAATCCGAGGCGATGAGGCCGTTGTGAGTTGGGGATTGRTTTTGCTGRTTCGARGTGGGGTGGGGCACAGCGGTGAGGTGCGGCGAGATGAAGAAGGCTTTGGCGTAATCATTCGCTATCACGCCACAAGACCATGAATTCGTTCGGCGGTGGATCGAATTCTGATGTCGTTCGGCCTCGTTCTTGTTCTTGAATTTGTTGTGACAGTATTGGCATTCGTATTGTTTCTCGTTCTTATGGCGCCTATTTTGGTCAATAATCATGCARCTGCTCGATGTCTTGGTTTGAAGCTTACTGCAGTGCTTCCTGCGTTTCAAATTTCTGCGGTCTTTTGGGACAACAATGGCACTCAAATGGTGGACCTCCCTTCGAGCTGGTCTGCTTCCGTGCATTCTCTTTGGTCGTACGTGTTGGGGTGGAGTCGTGCTCGGACACAGGATGGTGCTGGGGATATGGACCGGAGCGGGCGTTGGGCGAGGTCGCGTTCATGGAGATGGCAGAGTATTGAGGTTCGCGAGGATTCAGGTGAGGATAGGAYGGTTGATCGGAGCTAGGGGAGAGGCCACCAGGGGARTGTTGGTCCATGCTCGTGTAGCTGCTATCGCCCACTGATGGCCCTCCSGAAGACGCGTAAGAATTCTGCCGATAGCCAGCCGAGGACTGCGAAGAGATCGAACCTTGATGTTGAGCATAGCGATTTGCATCCTGCGCGGTCAGATGCTGCTGCTGGGGCGGGGTGTCGATGGAATATTGCTCCGCGCTGGCCGCKGTTTGTTGCATGAAGGAGGCCCGCATCTGGGCGGCCTGAGCCTCKTCGCTGGGGCCTTCCGGCGGCATCTTTCGCTTCAAAATGCCCGAGCGCGACGGTTGCGACTGAAGGCGTCGAAAAGGTTCTTGGGTGCGGTATTGATTAGTCTCGGGATGGTATTGTTGAAGTGGGGAGCGATCGTCAATACGGAGATGGCGAACGGTTTCTTCCATTCGGAAGGTCGAGTCTGTCTCGGCAGGGAAGGGTGGCTCGTATTTTTCCCGCTTTACCTCATTAGTCGTATTATATGCTGACTCATCAAACTGCGACAGGAGAGATCCGCTGCCAGAGCGTCGGCTTTTTTGCTGCCGTGAAAAGTCGTTAGAAGTAGGAAATCGTTGCGATGTGGACGTGGGCGAAGGGAARTCSGAGTCGAGKGTCGAYGATCGGGACAAGTGTTCCAGCTTCGGGCTGCGGTAGTCCATGAAGCCTTTGGCGCTGGTGGCSGAGGTGGCCGACAGGGGGGATAGWGGTCTGGAATGCGGACTGTCAAYGTAGCGACTGGACATCGGTTCTTGCTTGATTGGCGGGTCGGAAGGCGGGCTCGAGCCGGAGTTGGGAAAAGATAACGATCGAAATTGGCTGGGATGTCGTAGGGAAAAGGAAAGAACCGAAGTCGGACTGCTCTCSACRCTGCCAGGGTTGAATGTCGAGSTGCGAGGYGGTGTCGTGCTGGGCTTTCCAATCTTGGACAACAGATTYTTGTCGTAGGCCTGRGACGACTTTTCCTGATCCCGGTGATGCAGTTGCTTCTCGCCCGGCAGACTATGGTCGACACGAGTTAGTCTGGACTGATTTTGTTTTTCTGTCGTGTTGCGGTCTTGCCGTTCGGCTGTTTTACAGGATTCTTTCATAGTATGAGAAAAGTGAGAAGAAAAAGAGCAAATACTGACGGCTGGGATAGAGGGCCCGGCCCGGAGAGGCTGTAGTACCCTTCATCCTGAAGCTGCTGTGCTTCATATCTACGATCYGAATCCGTGGGAGATCTCATCATTGACTCGATCGACGGACACGACGTCTCACTGCCYTGGCCGTACTCAAATCGTTCAGGCAGCCTTCTCTCCTCCGTTCGACGTCCCCAGCTTTTGGGAAAGCTCAGCCCTACATCCGAAGGGCTCTTCTGCCCTGCAGGAGGTCCTTTATAAGATGGTGCATGTCCCCAGTCCGGTCGCCTCTCAGCCTCAGGGTGGCTCCCGTCTACAAATCTGGGTGGTGGCAGCGGCGGAGGAGCATTGGGCTGCCTCCTATCTGGCATGCGCACTGCCATTGGTACAGATTCCGCGTAACCAGCGGGTGCCATACGTCCACCAAACGGCCGGCGCTCCTGAGGTGTATGGTAATGGTGGGCATGATTCGAAGAAGAGGGTTCAATGTGCCGAGGTCTCATACTGACTTGCGACGTTGCCACGCTGAAAAAAAAAACCCTATGCTCTCGACCGAGTGTGTCCTTGGCTCCAAAGTCAATCCATCAGAAAGGAGTCCCGTAATTGTAGTCGTGATGTTGATATGTGGCAATGGCCACTGATAGGGAAAGAGTCAATCAATTGGTTGAGAAACGGTCGTCCAACCAGCTGCTCGGACACGATCTTGGAACCTCAACGCTACTGAACCTGTCTTTCTTTTTTGGATCTTGGCCACTGGAACAAGAAGAAGAGAAAACAAAGGGGAAAAGCACCAGGACGCAATCCTCCAAACGATACTTCCCTTTTTCCTTTCCACGGGTCGACCTTCAGCACATGACGCTGATGACTGAGGTCAGCTTGAACGAGATCAAGCCGTTGCGGAAGTGGGGCTGAGAGGTCTCAAATACATTTTTGAGTGGCAGGWRGRAGCCTTCAGCCCTATTCGACGAATTGTGCCAGGACTTTTTTTCAGCTCCCATGTCTCCCATAATCATCTTAGTTGCGAAGAGGCGACTATTTCCCTCCCCCCTAAGCACCTAAGCAAGTACTGCTGGGATCGCCGCTCGAAAGCTCCAACTTTAATTCCTTGCCATCGGCGTTGCGGTTTATCGGTGCCCGGCCCTCCCCATATGCAGGGCTAAGGATCGCTCGGGCAAGTCGGRCTAGGAGGGGAGGTGGGTCAGGATTGTTGGCTAACGTCTAACTTCTGGCATGGGAATTGGGGCCAGGGGCACATCCCGGCAGATGCGGTCCCAGGTGCATTTAAGGCACTCAATTCGCAGCATTCCTCTGGGAAAAATCAGGTAATATATTCGACCTTTTCCCATCCGTACAGCTAGGCGTGTCGACTCCTCGACCAGCGGTTGGGCAGAAACATTCAAATGCCACACGTGTCTCAATAGGCTGCCCTATTGTCTCAGACCGCAATCTGTCGTTCTAGGGCAAGTGTCACGGAGTCATTTGGGTGCAGGCGCCCTATCAGCCTTACCGGGGGGCCGCTAAATGTTGGAAACGACCAAGTCCACTGGGCCTCCTCCTTTCACCCCTGGATCAGATTACTCCTCGTCTGATCATATTACTCCTCGTACTCCTCCGTCCTGACTCAACCACCATCTGACGGGCTTCCATCTGTATCTCGCGAACGAATGCAAACGGGCTGACTTGGATTACGGTGGAGGCGACTCTGCCTCTTCGCCTTGCTTCGGGGCGTTTGGATTTGGCCTGTCTTGGCTCCACAAGCGCTTCGCAGCATCTGTATTGCATGTTGCAGGACAGGATGCATTCAACCCCTCCAGTCATTCAATGTGGACGATTTCTTCACTATCATCCTAYGCAACTAGCCCACCACAGCGAGSAATAGGGCATGCACTTCGCTTATATGTACCGAGTAATCAACCAGACTAAGACAACGCCTTTGCCTTACGGTAGTCTCTGATATCACTTKGTCAACTGTTGAGAGATCGACGGACCGATTTGGCGCTGACGGAAGCCATCCTGCGGAGAAGTTCGACTGCTGATCGTAAGCCTTACCGTCATTTAATATGCGATCCTGCACCGAAGAGGCACAGCTCTTGGAGGAAGTCCATTGGCAAATCGGAACCGCTGCAGAGAATGTTGTATATCCGGCCGTTCGTCAGATCCCTTGAGCGAAATCGCTCTCCACGATTTGTAATTTTGACGAGATCAAACCCGTCTGGCAGCTCTGTGCGCACATTCTGTCAGCGGCTTGCTCGCTAGATGACACCGCGGTCATGCGATTTGCTTGTAAGCTGACCGTGTTTGCCCAAGCATGCAAAGCTAGGAAGGAAGGAATGGCTTAGCGATCAATTCCACACACAATGTGGAGCGGACTTGTACTAATTCATCAAAAGACGCCATCCAGCATGATGCAGCGTAAGTTGATGCCAGATTGGTGYTGCGCTTGCATAGCTGCATTTTWCTCAATTCCGCCTGCCCTACTGCTGTCACTACAGCACTAGAACCACGGCACTCTTTTCGGAGCAGAGGTCTGATCTGGAAGGTGTGAAAAYGGATGAGTTGGTTCAGGGCGCGAGGGATTTTGCTCCTTTCTGATTCCTGTTGTTCATGTCTCTGGCGATGCTGATCTGCTGAGACAGTTGCACATGCTTCGGAAACCCTCGACTCCGGAGCGCATGGCGTGTATGGGCYATGTAGCGTGCATGAGACAATGCGCAGAGGAGATTTTTTGTCTCCGCTGTCAGACGCAGAGCGCAAAACCGCSAACATTGGATGCATTGCGGAATTACAGCTCGATTATGCAGAGCGTGAGCCCAAGCTGCACTTACAATTGGGGCCAGTGTGTCGAGGATACACCAGGCGTGCAGCGGATCGAGGATGCATTGTAGATCCCCGACACCGTCGATTGGTCCGTGGGTAGTGATTCGGGAAACGCCATACAGGTGCAGGAYATGACACGTAAGATCCGCCCAGAATTGACTCTCACCTCATATACTGGCAATACGCCTGGTCAATCGATAAGAGATGCCTTTTGTTGTGSGTAGATRGGATTTTTGGCGATGTGAGGGGCAGGTCGTACCCCTCACTACTGYTGCTCCTCGATGGACTTGGTCGGAGCTTGCCAGCGCTAGAAGGRCGGCAACGTGCTCTTGAAACCTTCTGTAAAGGTTCTGGAAAGCTAATTTGATCCCTTACAAGGCCGCCTGGATTCTAGAGCAGTGAAGTCTGGAGTCTGGAGCCTTGGGCAGGTCGGTAGGGCGTTGCCGCAGCAGCCTTGCGCAACGGTTGGGGCGAAACAGGGAAACAATGTCTCTGACCGGATTGGGAAGTAAGTCATCGGCCCCATTTTCGATGGCATTCTTGCAGTGAAAGAAATGAGACAAGAATGTCGCCCGCGAAAACTTGATGGCGACATGCATGAATACTGCCAGCACGACAAGCAGGAGAGACACAGGTGATAATAATAGGCAGCGTCGTTGATTAGGGCGGGGTATCAACGTAGCGGTAGGTACGTACCCTTGGAGCCAGAGCCCAGTGGAACCACCAGAACCAAGGAAAGTCGACGGTGGCGCGGATACCAGACGGACACTTGTGATGCTGCAAGTGAATCGAGAGCCTTGACTCTGTCCATGCGATTGTCCAGCTGACAAATTGAGCGAGCCTGGGATAAGGCGTGCCATATGGCCCTTTCGTAAGGCGTGAAGCGTGAATTCTCTTGGGCGACAAGATCGGGTRGAACGTGGCGACCCATAAGGTTCACATGTTSCCAACGCCACTTGATGCGCCTACGCGAGATCGCACGAGGCATCAAAGCATATCTTGGCATCGCCCACGTTGAAGCTCGCCGTCGCCTGGAACTTTTACACTGCCCAATCGATTCTTYGAAACCGTTCGGCGCCTCGGACGCCATTATTATCCTGCAATAATCATGTCACTTGATCGCATTCCAGGTACGAACCTCTACATCGGCGGGTGAGTCCAGAAATATTATTCACGACAAGATTATTGCGCCGGATTACCTCCGTGTTCAGCTTKCAGTTCMYAACGCTGACTCGCGCCTGAAAAGCCTGTTCACCCTTCGCCGGAAAGAGGCACTCCGCAAAGCCAACATCACGCACGTACTCTCCGTCTTGCGTTTGCCGTTGGACCAAGACCTGTTCAAGGATTACGAGCATTACGTGGTCGAGCTGGATGACGTCGAGGACGAGAACATCATTCAGCATTTCAAATCSAGCAACGAATTCATCCAAAAAGGGCTGGATGGAGGCGGTGGAGTCCTCGTGCATTGGTAAGTCTTTGTAAATTGTAGCACACGGTAGACATGCTCGGTAGGTTCAGCTGGTTGTCGTCTGCAGTGTCTGTGCGTTTGGCCATCCTGGTCTTTGCTTGCATGGGCAGATCTCCCAACAGATCTCCCAACAAAAGAAATGGGCCTGAAAGTAGAAATGGCAAGAGAACCTTGTAAATGTCTGAATTTGGACGAATGCGTTTCAAGTCCTTCGAGGGACTAAGATTGTCGGCCTCATGGACTTGCAGGGCCAAATCAAGTTGACACTCTTCGTGCGCCCCCCTATTATCAAGAAACAACGACAATGCTCGACGTCGTCCTGTAACGCATCGTATCTGCCCTTGAATCCACCTGAAGCGTCTCCTTGATCTTCTCGAATCGCTCTTGTCCCCACCATCTCCTCTTCTGCGACTCCCCACCCTCGCCCCCCCCCCTCCCCC
>MSTJ01000268.1:0-21492 GCA_001956345.1 Ramalina peruviana | reverse complement strand
TTTGTAGTGAAATGTTGGCAATGCATGTATATATGATGGGAGAGGGATCGATGGGGATGAATAACGGGGCAGCCCGGATGGGGCTGTGGTTTGTATAATAAGAATTCGAGGCCTTTTGGACTATCTTGACATCCGGTTGAATATAAGTCTGAGGGATTGATTGATTGATGAAAATTAAAAATGAACGAGTATGAACTGAAACTGCATTTGGTGACAGATGCTACGCACTGTTTCAGAAAGATATCTCTTGGCATTGTCTCCTCCAAACGCGACTCACTTTTCAGCTTCACACTGCGAATGTCCATCTCCCACGCGCGTGATACTTAATCTGTGAAGAAATTCATCCGGAGGTTCCTTTTACACTATGCCTCCATTCAAGGATGAGCATATCCTCGTGAGAATGACCCCACCTTTAGGCAACGAAGAAATGAAAATTGACCTCAATGCCATTCACAGATCATCTCGCCGGGTTCGCAGACCACCCTTGCGCAACTTGGCCTTCCAGAGTCCTTCACCCCAGCGCGACTCCGCATATCGAGTCGTATGTTCCCCGCGGAAAAGCCTGGTGAGTTTGAGCCGATGAAGGTTCGGGAAAGAAGGATAGCCAAACCAGCTCAAACGAATGGAGCCAACCCCCCAAAGCACAGCGATGCACCAATGCCTGATGCGGCACCTTCAGCAGAAGGGCAAGAAGCTACAGCGCAGGAGGGACCGCAAGGAGAGCAAGAGGATCAGGTACTGTATGAAGAAGATCACACCAGTGAGGAGGGCGCGGTACATCCGATCATCGAGGGGCGCATCGCCAATTGGCCCTGCTTCTTTTCCCTTCTCACCCACGTCTACAACACCCTCAGYCCGCCCTTYCACACTCCCATCCTCATCCTGGCACAGCCCTGCTGGACGGCGCAAGACCGTGAACTCGTCACTCAATGGGTATTTGAGAAATTCAAGACGCCCGCTCTCTCCCTCATGGACGCCGCCCTCGCCGTATCCTATGCTTATGCAACACCACATGCGACAGTCGTCGATATCGGGTTTGGCAAATGCGACATCTCTACTGTGGTCGACCACGTGGTCGGCGATGTGGGGAGAGCAGCCGCGATTCCGGGATGTGGTGGGGAGGCCATGACGCAAAGGCTTCTCAGTGTTTTGAGCGCCAAGGGCTTTACACGAGATATGTGTGAGCAGTTGAAGAAGAATCCCATCTGCGAGGTTCTGCCGCCCGGCACTGAACTTCCGGCCAACCTGGCGCCTGAAGAGGTCGTTTCGAACCCGGCTGCTGCGGCTTCGACGGGTGCAGTTGGGTCAGGTGATGGACAGAGGGAGAGCATTGCTGCGCAGGGGGGCGCTCCTCGAGGACCCGGGCTTGATACGGATGTGGGAGATGCGGATCGTGACCGTGAGAGGGATGGTGCTGAGGACGATGAGGGCGTCTTGGATGTTGCGAATATTGTTGCCAGTGGGAAGACGAGCGAGTTCCTGGCCAGAAAAGAGAAAGAAAAGGCGGAGAAGGCAACAGCGAGGAAGAATGCTGCGATCGAGGCAGCGGTAGCGAAGCAAGCCAAGCTGCCGAATTCGAAGAAGGCGCGTGCTCTGTTTCAGTATCATGAGCGAAGACAGTCGGACGATGTCATCATGGAAAATACTGTCAAGCCCGCGGCCGCGAACAACGGGCAGCAGGACAACACCAACGCACCAATCGATGGAACATCCACTTCCGCCGAAACCGCCGCCGCCGCCAAAAGGGAGGAACGACGAGAGGAGCGAAGACGGGCGCGCGACAGCATCACCTACGTCCGCAAGGAAACTGAAGTCGGGCTCGAGCGCTTCCAAGCCGCCAGCAGCGGCATCCTCGACCGCATCGCCGACGCCATCCACCGCGTCATCCTGTCCGTGCCCGAGGCAAACCGGCGCAGCGAGCTGTGGGACTCCATCATCATCGTGGGCAACGGCAGCCTCGTGCGCGGGTTCAAGGAATCCCTCATCGCCACTTTGAACGCCCGCTACCTCATCTCCCCCAACAGCGCCACCATTTTCACTTCCGAGCTGCCTTCCAATTTCACCACCCCAGTGGCTACAGGTGCAAATACTCCGCAGCCCCAACAACCGCATCATCCTTCCCATCATCCCTCGGGCGTCAATCCGTTACTGCATGCCGCCACAACAGCATCGCTGGCCCCTCCTGGACCATCACAGCAACAATTACAGATGCAGCACTATCAACAGTACCAGCAGCAGCAACAACACCAACACCAAGCACACTCCTCCCACGCCCAAACACCCACCAGCATCAAGCTACTGCGCCCCCCCGAATATTTCCCCGAGTGGAAAGAAGCCGGCATGGAAGAAGCCGGGTTCCTGGGCGCGCAGGTGGCGGCCAAGGTGGTCTTCGTGGTCGATCAGGGCTTGAGCAAGGGGTTCATGTCGCGGACGGAGTACAACGAGGTCGGACCGCAGGGGATTCATGAGTGTAGCATGTGATGCCTCTGTTGCTGGATATGAAAACCCCCCCCACGATGAGTTGGCTTCGAGCGACTATGATTATTCTCGCTTTTCTCCGTTCCCAATTCAAAAGCTCAACCCGGTGGATTTCCTTGTTGTGGCATGTGATCGGTGTCTGATATCACCTCTTCAGGTACTATTGTGTTCCCATCAGACAACCGCATCGTCCTCCAGAAGCGGCACACCAGGGTGAGGAGGGTGAGGAAAAAGGCAGGGGCTGGATTGGACGGGGGGCGGGTGGAGTGGAAGATGGGAAGGAGTGGCAGGAAAGGGAGTTGTTGTTAGGAAGGTGTACGATGGGGGCACGATACAAACGACAATCTTGATAACTAGAGAATTCCGGTCAATCCCACAGCAGACGGCCTCAAGTAAGATGGCCAGCGTCTTGCCATGGACTCATTGCCGAGCTTCCCTCGTCAAGCCGCGTGTTCAAACACCGATTCAGTACACAAACACACACACACACACTCCCATAATTCCAGCTTGCATCTGCACACACACTTAAACGAACGCTTCGAGTCCCCCCCCGCTATGCCATGAGAAATCTCCTCGACCATGCCCCAATTTCACATTACGCAAGACTCCTCCTCGCTCCACCTTATGCCCCTTTCGAAACGCAATTTTGCCCATCCCCATCACCATCTCTGCGGCCCCGCGACCATAWTTAAACCCGGAACCGCATGCATTTCGTTCCCACAACCTTGCATCCTCTTGATCTCTCGTAGACCAAAGCAAAACAGGGATCTGCCTTGTCGTGTCAGACTTCTCCTGTCCGCAATGATTCTCATCAGCACGTGGACAAGCATACCTCTCCAAGGCCCCCAATATCTTGCGCAAGGACTAGAAGATCACGAACGCGGCTCGCCCTCGCCTGGCTTAGATTGTTGTCTCGATCGCTCGGTCATCAGCCGGTGCAACAGATTAAGAGAATCGTCGTCGATCGCGGCAGCCCGATCCGTTCGATGGCTCTCCGCCCACCATGTTGGACGTTTTCCATAATGATGATAGTACATGCAAGCGCCATTGAAACAGATTGCGAATTGCAAAAAGAGCTCGCTGCGGGACATGATCGTGATGGAGGTAGGATATTGATTCGAGGAGGAAGGTAAAACGATTCGTGCGTTGAAGGGAGAGGAATTTCCTTTGGATTTATCGAAATAATTGTGTAGGATCAGGTGTCAAGAAGTGCGAGCGAGCAAAGAGGGAAAAAAAGCCAAAACAGTTGAGTGGGGCCAAGCCACAACTTCTAGTTATACTTCCTGGGGTCCAGCCACCACCTCACGGTTCTCCGAGGAGGTCAAAGTTTCGGGTCGGTTGACTATCCCAGAGAGATGTCTCTGCCGACCACTCGAGGAGGACCAAGGGGGGGGGATTATGAACGGGAAAACGCAAGCGTGAGGAGAGTTTTTGCACCAAATATCACGACTACTCGGTAAAGACGAAAGTAGTGGTGAATGGGATTTGGTGCACCCTGAGATTTACACGTTTTGGTTTCTTTTTTGGGGAGGAGGGGTCTGGCGCGTTCGTGGTTGACGAAGTGGATGGCGAGTATGACCCTATCGAGGAAAGTAGCCGTTGAAGACAAATCTTCCATGCCTTGATGAGGGATGGGATGGGGTCGCCTTGGGGCAAGGGGTCGGGGAGAGGTTCGTGGAGGGTGAGCGGCAAGGTAAGGGGAAGGGCGATATAAAGGGTAGGAGTGTATAAAAGCGGAGAGGGCAAGGGAGCGGGTGTATTGTGGGGAACAATATTGGGGGGCTGTATTGGGGCCATTGTATTGGCGACTATGTATTGGGTGGATGGATAGAATATGGGAGGAAAGGGAAAATTGTTGTTTGGAGGGTATAGGAGGGGGGGATGATCGAATGATGATTTCGGTCGCAGGGAACATTATCTCCTGGAGAAGGAATAGGGAGCCAAAGGATGCGAGAGGTCTCTAAGATTTAGTTGGGCGCCCGGGCTTGTTTGTCATTTGGGACGAGTGTTCCATTTGATCAACTCTCAGTATCGTGTTTAGCCCTTAGGCCTCAGACTTGCTCGCCTTCTTCTGACTTCTCGGTCCGTGGCTTCTCGGTTTGAGCTTGCGCTTTGGGCTTCTTGACAGACGTCCACGTGCACCCGAGCAGAATCAGAAACGAGATGGCCGGTGCCGCGGCAGGTATGTACTATGTACAACACCAACTATCAGCGCGCCGTCTCAAAAACACCGATCACGAGAAGAAGCGGGATGAGATCGTTGGCATACAAAGACTTGCGTTATCGCATCGCTATACGCTTGCAGGACCGTGGGTAAATCACCCGGGCTGACCACAGACCTGATGCTTGTGGCTCCCACGGAAGCAACGGTGGTAACGACCTCAGAGGGCAAATGGTGATGGGAAAGATTGGTTGTCAGACGGTCGCTGAAGATGGCCTGGCCGACGGAGAGGAAGACGGCGCAGCTGGTCGACATGGCGAATAACAAGGTTGTGGCGCCTATCGGGACGAGATCCTGTGGGAGGGAGGCTTGCATGCCAAGGTGGGCCTTCATTGAGAATTGACAGGGGGTCAGATATCCATTCTAACGACATTTGTATAGGAGGGGTGCTGGAAAGGCTTACCAGATTTGTAGCAAGAGAATACCCGATGCCCGCAAAGATCTGGTATCCGATCCAGTGACCTTCTGAGATTCCAGGGTGGATGGTGGAGAGTAGACCAGCGCCTAGGCACACCATTGCCTCGGCAAACAGGAGAAAAGGGTTCCATATCCCGAGCTGCATCACGAGACCTGCTCCGATGATTGAAGCAAGGGCATCAGAGATGACGGTTGGCAGATACCGGATCCCGCTGGCTTCAGGCGAGACACCCAGGACGGCCTGGAACCAGATGGGTAGCCAGTACACGATTGTTTGGAAAGGGCCGTTCACAAAGATGGAGCTAGTAACAATGAGCGAGGCGTTCTTGTTCTTGAAAAGCCTCGGCGGGATCAGCGCGCTGTCTTGCAAGAATAGCTGCCACGGGACAAAGGCGAACAGGGTGAGGCCCGAGCCGACGAACAGTCCGATCACCACGGATGAATTCCAGGCATACGAAGTTCCGCCGAATTGCAGGCCTAGGAGCAGCATCGTGACCGAGCCGGAGAAGAGCACGAACCCAACACCGTCAAGGCCCTTGAGCTTGTCGAGCAACGATACTTTCTCGGTGACTGCGCCTTTGATTCGGAATAGCAACAGGATGAGAGCTGCCGCGAAGCCGCCGATGGGGAGGTTCAGATAGAAACACCATCTCCAGGTGACACGCTGGGTGAATGCACCGGCGATGACTGGCCCAACAATACTTGCGATAGCGAATGTGGAACTCATGGTTGCCGTCCAGATGGCGCGCTTGTGTAGTGGAATGATGGTCGTCAGGAAAACGAAACCCCCAGCGAACACCCCCGAAGCCCCAAACCCCGCCACGGCTCTTCCAGCAATGAGTGCTTTAGATGTTGGTGCTAATGCGCATACCAGGCTTCCGAGCTCGAAGATTGCAAGATAAATCAGGTAGGCGGGGCGCTTGGGAAAGAGGGTGAATGTCTTGCCGGCAAGAGGCTGGGTTGCGCATCTAGAGAGTACGCCTTGAGGATGGGACTAGAAAGGAGTCGACCACGCGCGACATACAGTGTGATGTAAAATGCGGATCCGTACCACCCAACATCGTCTATAGAATGAAATTGAGACGTGATGACTGGAACCGCTGTTGCGATGAGATTGAAGTCCTGCGTGTTCCTCAGCAAAACGATTGGGTAGCTCAAACGATTCCATCAGGAGCGGCCTACCAGTCCTATCAAAAATGTACACAGGCAGATGGCCGTATGGATGAGGAGGAGAGAGATCCCCTTGACCTCGTTCTCGGGGTCGATATCCATCTCAGGGCCATCGTTAAGGGTACTGTTCAGGTTGTCTTTCTCGCTTGCGACCTCTTCTAGACGAGTTGCCCCGTCTTCCTTCTTCAAATGCATAGTCACAGCGAACAGCGTCCGAGCTAGAAAGAATTGCTTTCTGGGGCATTGAAAGGCAGATGTCTTGAAATTGAATTAAATTTTGGTGGAGGTGCAGCAGAATGAAGACTTCCTTGGGATCAGGCCAGCTCCGAGCTCCCTTTGCCCCCTGATTCTTTGTTTGCTCGGCAGCCCAATCGAACGGCAGGCGGCGAGGTACCTCACATCTCCACGCACCCCTCCATCACAAAGAAACGCAAATAGGCAACGATCTGCAATCTGCTCTGGCACCTCCACATGATCAAGCTTACCTTGCGGCGCCGTATCCTGGGCGCGGAGATGACGTGTTGACCTCCCTTGCATGTCCTGTTTCCTGACTCTTTTTGGTCGGTACTTGCCCGCATTGATGCAGGGATTGATTACGATTCACTGTGTTTTATTACCTTGGTGGTTGGTACCTCCAAGTGATCCGCAATAGCGCTTGCCGGTATCGGAGAAAGGTGTGTCAAACACGCTGGGCGGCGTGGCATGCGCTGTTGAAATTGTGGAAGGATCGCAGCACGAGGGGGGCGATGCTTGTTAAATAATGAGAGCCACCTTCAATGACGTCGTTGTTAGTGGAATTCGAAAGCTTCTGCTCGGGCATTTACATGCGCTCCTATTATAATCAGTCTGAAGTCTGGTAAATTGATTTTCACTTCTGCAATCCTGCGTCCAGTGTGGCTGTTGGGTCTCAAGCGTACATAACCCTCGAAATGAACGTTGTAACATTCATCCAGTGCTTTCTATCCCTTTCATTCTGCTACTGCGTGATCGACTTGCTTGCGGCAAAAAGACAAACCCGAAAGCGCCTTGAGCTTCCGGTAATTGGCAGTCCGTCGACGCTGGTTCCTTGGACAATTCTGAACTTCATTTTTGCTACAAATGCAGCTCAACTCCTGGAGAATGGCTATACAAAGGTGGGTCTTGCGTGTGTTTCAAACATACTGATTCTTACCCATGTGCAGTTCAAGAATCGAGCATACCAACTCATCAGAAGCGATGGCAGCTTGGTAGTCCTGCCCCAATCACTTCTCGGCGAACTGTCTGCGCTACCTTCATCGATTGCTAGCCCTAATGCTGCCCTCGAAAATGACCTTCTGGGCCCTTACACCGGCCTGAATCTCATATTGGAAACCAGACTGCATCATTCCATTGTCCAGCGGAAGCTCACACCACGTCTGGGGAAAATCACCTCAGGCCTAGAGCATGAGCTGAAGTCTGCCTTCGATGAATACTTCCCCTCCTGCAATGACTGGGTTGAATTCAAGCCCTACCAATTGTTTGGGAAAGTCTCTGCCAGACTTTCTGGACGAGCCTTGGTGGGAAGTGACTTGTGTCGCAATGCCACTTGGTTGGATATTTCCTTCAACTATACCGAAAGCTGTATGTAAAATCTTTGGCTCTTCACTACCATCATGTGGTCTGTTAGCTGACCTCCAGTCCCCAGTGTTCAGGACAGTCGTTCTCCTACGCTTCTTTCCGGCCTGGCTTCATCCATTGCTGTATCGTGCGCTTCCATCTTACTGGTACGGTCAACGTTATGTTCGGTCAGCCAAGGAATTCCTAAGTCCGAGGATTCAGAAGCTTCTGCGAAGAAGCGATGAGGGTTCATGGAGTCCAGAGGACAATGAAAACGATATGAATGTGCTGTCGTGGCTTGCTGAAACTGCCAAGGGTAAAGATAGAGACCCAGAAACGTTGGCACACGTGGAGGTGCTGTTGGCACTGGCATCCGTACACACCACATTGTTGAGGATGGTCAATGTGCTCTATGATCTCGCAGCAAACCCAGCTTACTTCGAAGTGCTTCAGGATGAGATCAAACGCGAAGCTGGAAGCGCCTCGGGTTGGACCGAGACTTCTTATCTTCGGCTTGAAAAGCTGGACAGTGTCCTTCGAGAATCTCAAAGAATGTCGCCGCCCACTATTCTTGGTATGAAGCGCCTCTTCATGCAACCATACCAATTTTCAAATGGTCTTCACGTCCCAAAGGGCACATATACCTGCCTGCCCATTTTTGCCATTGAGAATGACCCGGAGCACACCCCTCGACCAGAGGTTTTCGACGGGCTTCGGAGCTATAGATACAATGAAAGCTTGGAGCTCAGCGACAATGAGACAAACATTGATGGCGAGAAGCTGGTTTTTTCAGCAACGTATCAGACCGCTCTGAATTTTGGCTACGGAAAATCAGCTTGTCCAGGGCGATATTTTGCCAGTCTTGTCATCAAGATTCTATTCGTCAAGTTGCTCACAGAGTACGAGTTCAAGTTTCTCCCAGGGACGACTAGACCGAAAAGTATTATGGCACATGAATTCCTCTTCTGCTGGCCATGGCAGAAAATGATGATCAGGCAAAAAGCTAATTCGGGCTGTCCCTTTTAGGTAATCCTATCTATAGCAGTCAGCGCACGAGCATTCTTAGGGCCCAAGAGAGACCAAATATCTAGGGAATAGAGCTTCGATAGCTGAGTCAAGGAAGAGACTGCGCGACAATGGAATAGGTATGAAGCTGAATTTGGGTGGTGGATTAGCCAATCCGCCGTTGATGTAGTGAGTGCTGTGTCGGGGCAATCTTTGCACACTGAAATCCATATACCAAATAGAATGCGATTGACCTCTGCCGCACCTAAATGAAGGACACAGCCAGGTCTAACGATAGTCCACTCCATCTTGAAGGCTGAATTTCTTTGACAGACTGGAAACAGGATCCGGTCGATAGGCTTGTTGATTCGGAATCCATAGAAAATCCCCCCCACCCCCGGTGAGCGGCTCCAAAGCAAAGTCAAGCTCCATATCCACAACGAGCATCTGACATTGGCAAAGCAGTGCCAAGTCGGTTTTGGGATTGTTCATCTCCGGCGGCCTCATTCACCTTCTACCAATCAGGTGACCCAGATGCGCTGTAGGGCCAAGTCCCCTTCAAGTACCCCTTCAATCATCTTGAAAAGTGAATAGCGAACAGCGAGTATTTGGTAGCTCTCAGAGCCCGGTCGACTTCTCCAATAGGGCAAGCGCAGCAAGTGCTCGGCAGACATCGTTGCTGCCTTCTCTGTCACCAGGTGCTGCGCAAGCGCTCGTCGATCTCCAACAATAGCCATTTCCGGGCTACAAAGTCCCGTATACTCCTGCGCCTGCATCCCCCTCATTATCCAGGGTACCAGCTAGATCCACGAGATGGCGTGCAAAATGATCTCAGCAGGGCTCGAAGTAGTCACGCAGTATGACGTGCAGATAACGCCGAGTCTACTAGCGCGGCTGAGTGAGCTGCGTGTCTCCTCATTGATGAAAGTACCGGGGAGGCGGGGCTAGGTGATGCACTCGTTTTGCGAGACGCACATGAAATAGTTTTGCGAGATGCACATGAAATCTTTTGCGAGACGCACATAGATTCGTTTTGCGAGACGTACATGAGCGGGGTGGAAGCGGAATGTCCCAGGTACGTCTCCGCAATTCATCCATCTGTGTGTGTGGTGGGGAGGCGGCCTCGGCTGAGTTGAAGAGATCGCAATACAGGTGATGCTTTGCCACAATGCGGGGAGATATGGAAGTGCTAGCGGCACTATGCATGCCACTTCCTGAAAGGCTTATCAAAAGGGAAGATTGAGGCCTTGAAGTGGAGATCAAAAATTCGAGGTGCCCTGTAAAGCAGCTGGCGAGACAGTAGTCCAACGACCTTGCAGGCGCAACGCATCAATATTGTTTACACGCTCACTTTGCACATCTAGTCCTCGCGTTAGTCTCATGCGGTGACACGGCACGAGACCGGTTCGTACGACAGCAAGCCCCCACCTTCTACCGGGAACGATTTCTCGATGACCAGCAACAGCGCTAACCCTGGGCCCCATGTCTGAGTCTTGGTTTGTCAGACACACAGACCTTTCCACCGCCATCCGCCTTCTGCCAGTACCAGCCCCTGTGAAGGTGTAGATCACTTCTGAAACCATGTACCAAGATCCTAGGATCTCGGGTCGGTATTCCCCGTAGATCAGCAGCTCCTTTAGCAGCTGATGATTGGTGGCTAAGGTGACCTCGGGGAATTCTAGCGAGACTGCAGGAGTGATGGGACGATCGCCGCAAATTCTCCGACGGTAGCTTGATGCTTGATGAGCTCAGTGGAGGCAAGCGGATTACGGGTTGACAAAAGCTACTACCAATGGTTCCCGTGGCGTCCAATGGGCCGTGCCGTCTGTCGCTCGGGGCCTTTTTCATGCACGACGTGAATGTTACAGTATCATGAATGTAACTAATACAGAACGATATTATTGATACAGATGAAGGATCAGCCGTCTTCCTGCATTCTCACGATCTGCAAGCTCGCAAAAGCAACACGTTAGCGCATTTGCTTCAGCATTGGATGTGCGTGGAAGCATTCACCAATTCGAGACTACGTTTCGTGCATTGAGCATCCGCAAAGTGATCATACGACTGATTGGGAGTCATGCATATACGTTGCTTTAATGAGACAATCGTCGGTGATGAGTCATCCCTGCCATTCAAGCCGCGCCAGACTGATGATGCCTAGTAGTCTTGCTTCGAGCCCGAGATTTGGCGGGGACACGATGGGATCGAGAAGTATTCACCTAGGAGTGGGATATAATGAAAGATATTTCTGCCAAAGATCACTCGTTCAACATTTGTCGCCAAATTTTTCCTGTGGCGCAGAGATGTGGCCGGTATTGCTATGTCAAGCTTTCTTCACTCCTTGATCCCCTCTCCACATCAATGGCAGTCTTGACAAAAATCCCATCTTGATGATCAACCTGCAGTCCATCGACACCGGTTTCGACTCGACTGAAACTGCTAGTGTGATGGTCAGATGAAGGCCATTCTTTGGCAATTGTCCTGAGCTCTACTTGCGAGCCAGTAGAGCAATCGTCTGGAGCTGCAGCATTCTTGGATGGCGGTTGAGCTTTTGATGAAGTTTTGCTGCCAATGGATAACGCGGATCGCACACTGCGAATGATAGACTCAGGAGTCCTGCCCTTAGCAAATAATGGCCCGTAGCAAGGTAAGCAAACGGCAATGATCGAGCAATTAGGCTCGATCATCATAAAAATGAATTGCTTGGTTTGAAGGCCTACCCCAATTAGAACTGTTGGCTGTCACTGACTTTTGCGCTTGAGACTAACTGATATTATCATTCGCCTGCTCAACCTGTCTGATAGACTCATTGATCAATATCAATCGGACGATGGCTGCGATGCAACAACTATTCCCCCAGCATCAGAAGTGATTGGCAAGACTTTGGGAGGGACTCACAAGCCACCGAGCCAGAAGATCATGATGATAGCGACCTTCCGGGAAGTCCGCATGTGAAGGCGGAGGATGAGGGGAATTGGAAAGCATAGAACCAAGAGATCCAAAGCTGCACTAGTTGCCTCACGAGATATACCAAGTGCTGGAGAGCTGTATCGCTCATGCGCCGCCGGCTTACCAATCGTCCAGGAATCGCTTGCTGGATCGGATTGAAAGAAAAAGAGCTTTCGCAAATTTCAGCTTTTGATCTGCTTCGTAGGAACCAGCATACTCACAATGAAAAAGATGAGCCCCCAAGCTGCAATAAATGGCAGTGTAATGTGGACAGCAAGCTTGAATTTTGGCGTCGTGAATATCCTTTTGTAGAAGAGCAAAAGCGAGATCTTCACAGCTGCCAGTGGTATTTGAACAATCGCAGCCGAAATCAAGAGACACTGCAGAAGAACGATCAGTCAGATAAGACATGTCACACTTCAATGTCTCTGATCAAGATACCAGGAGAGAATGCTCGATCCCTTTCACGAGATCAATCTTGTAATGATCAACACCCGCAATTGCCCCAAAGATCCACACGTTGAGGCTTAGAGCAAGGGAAAACACCTTGAGAGAATTAGTCGTAGTTCGAATAAGCATATGAGAGCCTCAAACCCATGCGACAACGACCCAGTAGTCGTCACTTTTGAATGGTTGCCCGGCGATCCTTCGAGACCTATAGCGAAGCAGAATGGAGCAAAGCGATAACGTGGGAAACACAGCAGAAACGACCACGAGAGCGGTAGTCACCAGGGCCGGTATATCTGTAGGAATGTCCATTATGATAGATCAAGCCAGTTGTCACAGTCTGAGATGGGAGAGCGTTCAAATGCGAAATGATGTTTGAAAGCCGCTTTGGTGCGAATTTTGACGGAAAAGGGCAAAGATAAAGCTGCTCAGCGGCCCGCACTGCACACCGTTCTAGGTGAGGCGTAGGAAGTCGATCTCTACTTCATTCGCTTGATCGTCGTGCCGCATGCTGACCTCGCATTGCAGTCGAAAATGTTTCCTAGCGAGAAGCCATGTACCCCGTAGTCCGTGCGCGCAAGCTTGCATATTCTAGCCTACAGGCGCATGAGCACACTAATCTTATGCAACGTAATGATAGCAAGCAGGCTGAACGCCGTCGGTAGATTCGAAATTGGACTCCTGAGTTCGCAATTGGTGGATGTCCGCTTCTTCGGCAGCCGCATGGAGGCATAAGACTTTAGCGCATTCATTGATCCTAGAGACTCGAGTCTTTCTGGAAATGTTGGATGGAGGAAGATTTCAATGAATTGCAACATTGTCGGTCCCATGAGGATGAATACCTGAAGGCCTATGATTGGCCGCCTCTTCCGTTTTAAGGGACTTTATGCACGTAGATGGAGTTGCTACAAGGTACGACAGATCAATATGGCCATGGGAGCATGATGACGACACAGTATCAGGTAATCACGGTGACAGTATGTGTTATAACCCTTTCAAGACCAAATTGCTGCGATTTCTTGGACCCATCGCATTTGACAGAACTCTCCTTTCACAATACAAAATCGCAGGACTGCCAAGAACCATGTCGATCTCTCAACTGTATGCTGCACTATCTGATCTTGAGCTTGCATTCAGTGACAGACAAGCGTTGATGAAGTCAAATGGACAGCGACATGGATTTAATGTCTCGATATTTGGTGTCTTGGTCTTGGCTATCTTCACTCTTGTGTACCTCTCAATTCTCTTCGTGGCGGACGATGACGGACTTCCAGTCGTCAACCGCCGCTTTTTCCTGGAGCCTCGAGTATTTGCCCGATTTCGGTGGGCAATAAATGCCAGGAACATTCTCAAAGAGGCAAATAGCAGGGTAAGTATTAATCTTTACCTACACCCGAATGAGTTCGGTCAATAGCTGAGAAAGCCAGTTTGAGGGTCGCCCATATCATCTAAATCGGGGAGACACGGATCTGGTGGTGCTTCCACCCCACGTCATCTCCGAACTGAATCAATTGCCTCAAGACGCGATTAGCTCTCGCAAAGCACATGTCTCGACGCTACTTGGCCACTTGAATGGAATAGATGTGGTGCTGAAGACCAATCAACACGTCAAGATACTGCTCAGTCGTATTACTCCAGCTCTCCCGGATTTATTAGCACCTTTTCAAGCACGCACTGAGGAGACATTGAAAAGGGTGTTTCCGCAAGAGACTAATGTATGGACGCCGATAAAACCTGTCGATAAAGTCGTGCTTTGTATCAGCCGAAGCCTAGCTCTCGTGACCTTTGGTGAGGGAAACGGTGACGACCCTAAGCTGGTGCGTACATTGAAAGACCATACAATTAATGGTAAGCGTCCAAGGAACTTGGCATTGGCCGTCACTGACCAAGAATAGTATTCTCGGTAGCTTTGACCATGCGACTATTTCCTGAATTCCTACAGCCAGTACTCGTGTGGTTGCATCCAAGTAAATGGCGCCTTGAACGTACTTGGCGAATCCTGGAGCAGTTTGTCTCGCCGGAAGTAGAGCATCGTCTTGCTGACAACAACGAGAAACGCACAGATCTCATATCTTGTATGGTCAGAAATGCCAAAAACCCTGGAGACGTTGATCCTGAGTTAATCAAAGGGATTGTGGGATCTACAGCAGCGGGAGCTACACACAGTACTGCCTCCTTGATTGTCGGTGTTGTTGTAGATTTGGTCCGTCATCCCCAATGGTTTGAGGAAGTTTGTGAAGAAATTCGCCAGGTTCATGTCGAGGCCAACGGAGCGTGGGACGTTGAAGCTTATAACAAGCTAGAGAAGCTGGACTCGGCCATGAAGGAGACAGCAAGGCTGACACCAGGAACGTATCTTATGTACAGCCGAGTGATGCAAAAGGACCATACACTCGCCGATGGTCTGAGACTCAAGAAAGGCCAATCCATCTGTATTTCTGGGTATTGTCGGGCGATGGATCCTCAACTATTTCCAGACCCGGATGAATACGATGCCTTACGATCCTACCACCAGGACTTACAAAATCACCGCGCCAAGCCATTTTCCAGCGTCTTGGCTGACGACCTCAGGTGGGGAGCAGGACGCTGGGCATGCCCAGGAAGGTACATTGCAAGCTTAATGTCCAAAATTATCCTCGTCAAGCTTCTTCAAGAGTACGAATTCATGCTCATCGGTGGTAAGAGGCCAGAGAATGCTCTCCTTCATGAGTTTGTGTTCTTTCACCCTGATGCGGAGATTTTGACGAGACGACGAGATCACCGTGCAAGCGTATCAAATCAATGATGACGGAGAGAACAAGCTTTTCAAGCCTTTAACACGTGACAGAATGGTCTTGGGATCATCATTCATTGTACATTACCAACTATCAAGGCGACTGAAACACGAAACAAGTTTACGGAGAGATCTTGACCGAGCAATGGATCATGTACTTTGATAAATTACCACAGAAAGATGACTCGCACTATCAGAGACCGAAGAGTTGACTTGACAGTGCACAACACGGGGTCCAAGCTACGTTCGTCCTGATCCAAAAAGAAAAAAAAGAAACCCTCGCGAGGTCCCCGCGCGGAACGCTTCCTCACTGCCGCTTTTTTCGTGAGCGACCGAGGCATGGTGGGTATCTCGCAAAAAGCCTCAGACTGTGTATGCAGGGAATCGCGTGCATTAAGATGCATGGTCATGAACCGACCTTGTCATCTGTTGCATCATGCTTTGACTTATCATTTCCTGCTCCAATGTTCTCAAAATCGTGCCGCATATGTATCGCACCAGTCAGCATGCAACCAACCACTCGCTTGCGTAGTCTTGGATGTAACTGGCTGGGGTGGACCGGGTGTGACTGAAAACACCTCACACCTGCAGTCTTCCTCTCAAGGGAAGCATGCCGTTCTGGGAAGCTCGAATGCACATCGCAATGCACGTTACTGCTGCGCCATTATCTTGAACTAACTTGGTCCTACGGTCCACCAGTGACCAATTTCCACAGGTCGATGAGGGGAGACTTATTTTTCGAGTGATTTATTTCTCGAGTGAGCTACCATTTACTGAAATTAAGTCTTTGTAGATTGTGGGCTGAGACGCGCTTTGGCTATATTTTGAGACGATAACTCAAACACCGGGCAAAGTGAAAGCATTTGTGCTCCCCCTGAAGCCATGACTACATCTAGTGAGGAGCATGTGGTCTACCCACTTCAACGGACCTTTAGATCCTCTATAAGGTTGGAAGATGAATCAAAAATCTACCGTGATTCACAGATTGACTCAAGCAGACTCAACTATAATCACCTAATGCTGAAGGAGGTTGCCGGCTATTTGATCAACCCTGCGATTCCCACGACCGGCAAAAACATCCGCATTGCAGACGTAGGCACTGGCACCGCGTGAGGCGCTCAGCTCTTTATAATTGCTCGGGAAAGCTTATGACAAGCAAGCGCATGGGCTCTAGAAACCGCCGTTAAATACCCTCACGCAACGGTTGACGGCTTCGATGTCTCGGACGAGCAATTTTCACCTCTCTACGGCATTCAGAATGTTCGACTAGTTGTTCATGACTGCTTCAAACCGTTCGCCTCAGAGTTCCAAGAGCAATATGATATCGTCCATATCAGATTCTGGCTCTGTCTTGTGAATAATCCCGATGCCCCAGTCCTGCTTAGGAACCTACTTTCTTTACTCAGTAAGTGTTTACGTGGCTCAATACCCCGATCTTGGTGCGAAATGACACAGAGGGTCTGCACGATCAAACTTTCACTCATATCAGCCAGAACCTGGGGGCTACTTGCAGTGGTTCGAGCCCTTGGCGCAGTCTGTGTCAGTACGAAAGCCTGATGTTGGCATGCCTACCCCTGCACTTGACCAGCACTGCAAGATTTGGGCGAAACCAAAGCCTTATACCACTTATGAGTAAGGTCGTTCTCGGTCCGTGATGACGACCACTGACAGGATTAGTTGGGTCGAGAAGCTTCCTGAATTGTTTCAACAGCACGGTCTTGAAGTCGTGGCGACAGATCATCATCATTTCCCAGATGCATATCTCGCGATGTGGGGTCAGAGTAACCTCGCCGGTTACTTTGACATGGTAGAAGAGAAGACTGAGGGTGTTGGAGGTGCAGAGGATACCAGAAAGTTTGTGAAGCTTCTTGAATCGGAGATGAAGCAAGGTGCGAGCTTCGATAGTCCTCTTCTATGTGTTGTCGGAAGGAGGGCCTTGTAGAGTGCTTGCATTGCTCAGGACTACAGCCTTTTACCATCAAGCGCTCAGAGTGAGTGTTGTATTTGCGCCATCGGGTGTCAGCAAGGCTTGAAAGGCCCGCCACAATAAATTTCTGAAGAGCTTCGATCCGTGCTGTGGGCATTTGAATTCGGCTTGACCAAATCCAACAAATGCCCTGAATGGGAAATCCCGCTTGCAGAGTGATAATTGGTCGTGTCCTTTTTGCTCACCATCTACGGCTGTCTTCAGTCCCGCCGCGAAACCTGCATTACTTGCCCTTGGTGGTACAAGTGATGACGAATCAGGGTCTTACTAGCCATGTGAGTGCTTCTCGCCTGCATAATTCTCCTGTGGCTAAAGTACCATACAGTCACGAAGACTTTGACCGTATCAATGGTAATCTATTGTTTCATGCAGGTGTCCAGTCACAAAATGCCGATGTTTTATGCCTTGTATATACGTTCTAACAGCACCGGCTTTTTGGATCTCGTTCTGCCCTTCTCTGTTGACGGAAACCAGATACGTCTCATATCCCATACAACATGTCTTTGCGCGAGGAGGCCTCGATGATAGTGTCTGAATTGGCGGATAGGCTTGAGCAAAGTCCACACAAGAGTCTATTTTCTCCAGTAACATACGATACTGCTTGGGCAGCAATGATCTCAAAGGTCCAAGAAGATGGTAATCGCTATTGGCTATTTCCGGAATGCTTTCAGATCATCCTACAAGACACATGCGCCGCAGAAGCCTGGGGAAGCAATATTTCAAGAATCGATGGCATTCTGAATGCTACGGGGGTCCTGCTTGCTATCTTGAAGCATCGAGACGAACCTTCGGTGAGAGGCTCAGAACTTCCACCGGACCTCAATGCTCGCATCTGCGACTTAGTTCAATGGATCGACGCGACGTTACAGGAGTGGGATGTCGCAACCAGTGATCACGTAGGTTTCGAGCTATTGGTACCAACTCTCCTGAGGCTCCTCCGACAACACGACATCGTCTTCGACTTCCCGGGTGCCGAGGTTCTGGCCACCATGAATCGAGAGAAACTCGGGAAGTTCGATATAAGCAGTTTATACAGCCCAGCAAAGTCCACGCTCGTTCACTCCCTGGAAGCGTTTGTTGGTATGCTGGAATTCGATAAGGTCAAGCATCACCTTCACAATGGAAGCATGATGGCCTCGCCGTCATCGACTGCTGCTTATCTCATCCATATATCCGAGTGGGATGATGAGGCGGAAGCCTACATGAAGAAAGCCTTCGTCCAGTCTGAGGGTTTTGCAAGCGCTGCTCCGACGACAATATTTGAGTGCAGCTGGGTATAATCTGCCATCCTCCTATGGTAGCAGCATACGCTCATCATGTGTCAGGTACTGTCAACTTTGCTTGGAGCGGGATTCACTGTCGATGAATTAGGAGCAGAGAAGATGTCAAAGTTAGCAGACTACCTTGAAAGTAACATAATTGATGAGCAAGGAACAGTTGGTTTTGGTAAGCCATACCCATACACTTTCTCAAGGGCCAATCTTGTTGACAGGAGGTAACAAGCGCCTGGAATCATGGCAGATGCCGATGATACCGCAAGGAGCTTGATGACGCTCAGCCTCATGGGCAGGGATACCATGAGGCCTGACAGATTGATCCTCGACTTCGAGGCGGATAAAAGTTTCAGAACGTATGCGACAGAGCGCAATCGAAGCTTAAGTGCCAACTGTAACGTTCTCATGGCCTTGCTGGGCGTGCCAGACCCCTCGAGATATTCTTCGCAAATCAACAAAGCCGCCGGCTATCTTTGCAGCCTGTGGTGGCATGGTCAAATTCGTGATAAATGGGTACGTGATAGTCGTTGCAAGACGAGCTCGCGTTGACTGAAGTAGAACCTTTCGGAAGAATACCCTACCATGCTGCTGGCTCAGTCTCTCTTAAGGCTGTTGCACGTGAACCAGACAGACAACGGTCTGTCCTCGCTCGAGAAGCAGAATATTCACCTTGTTTCGGTCGTCTTGGCTCAGATATTGACAAAGACAACGCAGCGCCAGAACCTTGACGGGTCATGGGGCGAACAATCCCCTGAAATCACCGCATACGCCACGTTGACTTTGTTGAGTCTCGCAGAGTTACAATGGACCGATTGTGTGCGTCAAGATCTTGCGCAATCAATCGAAAAGGGACGAGCTTTCATCAGAGGTCAAAGCACGCCTAGGAGACCCGATTTCCTTTGGGTTGAGAAAGTCACCCATTCCTCGCCAGTCCTGTCTAGAACGTACTGTCTGGCGGCGCTCAATGCTCCCGTGCAAATCGATCACAAAATCAACGGGAGCCCGGCTGAAGACATGCCCAAAGCAATTCATAAAGGCCTTAAATTCTTTTCAGGAATCCCACTCTTCCACGGCATGCCTCAGCAGAAGCTCACAATGGCTCTGCTGCAGAGCGGCTTTTTCTTGCCGTTACTTCAAGAAGTAAAGACCAAGGTTTTCCCTCCAACGAATGTGACCAACGAGAAGTACTTGGAGTACATCCCCTTCACATGGCTAGGCTGTGACTGCCTCAGGTCCAGGCAGGTGAACAATGAGATCCTGTGGGAGATGATGATAATCTCGATGCTGAACTATCAGATCGACGACTACATGGAAAGTGTGGTCGGCAAGCTTCCTCCGAAAGATTTCGATCATGTCAAAAGGACGATTGTTCATGTTTGCGAGGGCCATCAGGTAGCGGAATATTCGAATGGAACCATCCACCCTCAGCGTTACGATGACAACACTCACCTCAACGGCTACTCTCCCGAACAGATCGAGGAAGCCAAATACTTGGCAGCCAGCTCGAGTGAAAGATTGTCGCAAGGCGCTCTCCATGTCCCCCGACCATGGGCCGATGCCCACACCAATGGCCTCTCGGCAAAGCACACCAGTGGCAACGGTGCCTTGCCCGATATCGAGAAAACAATAACACGGTTCATTGAACATGCTTCCAACCACGCGTGCATGATCTCCAAGTCCACCACTGCCCAAGCCCATCTGAAGAAGTCACTGTCCACCTTCCTGCTAGCCCACATGACGCAAATCGAAGACAGCCATGCCTTCTCACTCCAACAGCCTCACTTACCTCGCCGGGCCGCAACTTTCCTCTCCGCCACCAAGACCTACCACTCCTGGGTTCGATCGACTGGGGCAGACCACACCAGCTGCCCGTACTCGTTCTGTTTCTTCACACATTTGATCAGCGATGGTCCGCTCTTCCACACGCCCAAGCAAAAGTATCTGGCGGAGGACGTGGCGCTCCACCTCGCAACACTGTGCCGCATGTACAACGACTACGGCTCCATCGAACGGGATGCCGATGAGCGAAACGTGAACAGCGTCAATTTCCCGGACATGGAGACCGAGGCCAAGGACGACGGCACCAAGTACCGAGGGAAGGGGAACGGCGGGGGATCGACTGGTGAAGAGGCATGGTTGGGGCAAAGAAAGAAGGATTTGCTAGCACTGACGGAGTATGAGCGCGAGTGTCTGGATCTTGCGCTGACGGGGTTGAAGAAGGAGGTTTCATCCGAGGTCATGGAGAGGATCATGCTGTTCGTGGATGTGACGAATCTATATGGACAGATCTATCTGGCGAGGGATATAGGTATGCGCAAGACGTGAAATTGGCTCGTTGTTTCACAGTCGTTGATGTTTAGCTCGTATATCAAGGAACCCGTTCCTTTGTGCGAAGAGGCAATACACCGACAGTAACCCAAGTCGTCGCCTTATCTTTTTCGAGCATTTTTGCCTAAATTTGTTTAGAATTATCGGAGACAGAAATACTGGTTGGTTGGCAGGGGCCCCAAACGCTTGTTTCGGACCCGTGTCACTCGTTTGCATTGCACACAGCCCAAATTCAGGCCACATGTTCCGTGTGTGATGGGACACTGGGAATTCGGTGTACTGGACTCAGATCGCTACCACATGGGTCCATCCCTGGATGTAAACCACAAGGGATCCTACAGGATTGATGAGATCTTCTAGTTCTCGCAGCATCAACGATTGTGCGATTGCAAATTTTGCATGAGGATGATGGATCGTGCGTAAGAGACATCCTCAGCATTTAAGCAGAAACGGGAAGATCCCTCAAAGGCTTGCAAGGATCCGCCTGTTTCGAGTCTTTAGTACGGGCACCATCAAACAGACCTGAAAAGGTTTACTAGAAAGTAATCATAGCGGAGAGCTAGAAACACAAAAGGAATTATCGTACGGCAGAAGGAAGGGCATCAACACCTGCCAATCATTGGATCAAGAGGAGAAGCAAGTTTGTCGCTGCACCCATGACGTGGACTGAAGCTTGGCCTTTGGTGTAAGCATCGGTGAAGGCTGGACCACGCGCTTGACAAGAATCAGGACCATTAAGGATACTTCTACAACGGCTTCCAGCTATTTGGGAGGGGACATCAGTGGCTCCTGAGAGACGCTTGATGATATCTGAATTGGCAGCACTGCTCATTGGAATTGAGCCATGGCGAGGCACGGATGACAGGCC
>MSTJ01000267.1:0-21303 GCA_001956345.1 Ramalina peruviana | reverse complement strand
CTTCATGCTGGCATATATACGCCTTCAATGAGGAGTAAAATTGTATGGCCAAAGGCTGTATCAAAGCTGCTGACCTAGGCCCCTTTGTGTGTGTAACGATCCTAGCTTTTTCTGATATAGATCCGAATAAAGGAGCATGAACGAGAAAAAGGTATAAACATACCATTCTTCACGGTCTCTAGCTCGAGATTTCCCCAAGCATACAGCCTCAGCTGCGTTCGCCGCTTTTTGTAGAGGCTCGGCCCCTGACTGGCTGGAACAGCTACTGGACGGGCAGACCAAAGGTCCTCCTGGTGAAGATATTCCAGTACGTTGGATCCTGAGGTACTAAGCGAAGGCACGCCATCTAGAATGTGAGCAAGCAGGTTCTGTATCGGGTGCCAATGAGGTTGCATACTGAGCAGTCAATGAAGCTGAAGGACTTAGCCGGCGTGAGATAGGAGGAAATGTTGTGGAGGATGTCGGCAGCTTTGTCATAGTTAGCTTCAGTTTGTATAGGTCAATTGATAAGGGATTAGAACTTACGCAGGTCTGTGATACCCTTAGGCGAGAGATCGATGGCGTTGCTCATCCTGATGGTAGGAATGAGTGCTAACTATTGTACAGTCAGCAACTAGAAACATTAGGACTAAGGAACGTAATTTGGCACTTATTTGCCTCTATTTTCAACGATTCAGAAGGAATATTAAACACGACTGCAACTCCGAATCCTTTGATTGCTGTTGCTGCCATCTATCTGATACTACGTTGGCCACTGACCGCCCCTGCTGTATCCATTCTGGCTGCTTACAGCCTATGCTGTATCCATCTTCGCCCCCTCCTCCCTCTTCGCCCTCACATAGGCCACAAACTCGTCGATCACTCCAGGCCAGCTGCCCTCCTCACTCCACCAGCCCATACTCTCGTCCTCGAGAGATTTGCGAACAAAGACCCCGGTCTGGTCCCACATGTCCTTGCTGACGCTCTTCTTCCACTTAAGTTGGAGATACTCAATCCACCAGTCGAGCCAAGGTGTAGTGTCGGTAGACCACTGTAGAGAGGGCGCAGACAACACAAGACGCCAATACTGGATAGCTTCCTCCAGCTGGACGACTTTGGCATTCGGGGGACGCGCAAGCAAGAAGGTCCCCTTGTAGGTCTTTGTGAAAACATCTGGATTCTCGCTCAAGCCGCGGCGTAGAGATGGGATCTGAGCCTTTTGCTTCGTAGTTGTTTCAGCGCTACCAGCGTTAGCTCGAAGCTGTCGCGTTGGCTACAGAGTTTCGCGCTCACCGGAGTCTGGTCCATCCTTCGATAAAGCCGGCTCGCTCGAGCTCGCCCAAAGTTGGTGATCCCAATTCTATAAGCAGCGTCAAGGCTACAGGCTCTTCGATTTTGACTCCTACATCTTCGAAGTACTTGATGCACCCGTCAACGTTAATC
This sequence comes from Ramalina peruviana, assembly GCA_001956345.1. Taxonomy (NCBI): domain Eukaryota; kingdom Fungi; phylum Ascomycota; class Lecanoromycetes; order Lecanorales; family Ramalinaceae; genus Ramalina; species Ramalina peruviana. The sequence continues at coordinate 19,881 of MSTJ01000267.1, read as the reverse complement.
TTGTCTGATTCTCCTGCCGGTTCCATAACATAATTTAGTTACTGCCTAGATGTCCATGGGAGTCAACCTGCCTTTGTATTTGTCGAATATCTTGTTCAGTGTCGTAGTAGATGCAGTCGACGCTCCGCTCGATGATGAAGAATTGCTGTGGAAGTACCTAGGAAAGGTTGGGAAATGTTCAGACGTGTCTTTGGAATCTTCAGACAGGGTGAAGGTATTCTTAGATAGGGCTCCTGTCAGGGTGATGGGATGTTCAGACAGGAAGTCGACATGCTCAGACGGGAAATCAACATTCTCAGACGGGGAATCGACATTCTCAGAAGGGGAGTTGACATTCTCAGACGGAGCCTGAGGACGTGACGGCAACTTCTTGAGCCACCTCGGGGGCCATATCAGACCCATAGCTAAGGCCCAGAAAACGGTGCAGGAGGTGTATTAGGAGGCACGATACGATAAGTCAGAGGCTAGTACATATGGGTGATTCATCGGAGCGGAGTCATTTGCGAGGTGGGAATCAGAAAAGCACCGAGACCTGGGACGCGAAAACCATACCAAGCACCCTAGAGCCACTCTCATGCCGCCCTACGCGTTACGACGGGTAATTTTTCGACCGTTCATCACCATCATCGGGCTTTCACTGGCGCATGGGCGGGAACTCTGGCCCACTACGACCGCATCGATTGGGCACGAAATGGGATACGGATTTGGAAAAGCCAGGTGCTCCATGGCAGTCCCATGATGGCGCTTGCTCCGGCAGGCATAATAAGAGATTGGCATGTACTTACGCATCAACTGCCTGTTCAACGTTCCATCCATGGCTCTTCAATTGCTAGATGGACCAGTCACAGTCAGCCTTGGTTCCTGTACCACTTGGCTTGACGCATTCTGAATTTCCCAACGCCAGACGACTTGACTTGAAGCATTGCTCTCAAGATGGTGGATTTACCTTTGCGGCGACGCTGTCCTTCACCTGGGTGAAGCCGACGAATTGTGCGATTGCTGCCTTCTGTGTAGGCGTATGTGCAGAAGGCATCTTGAGATGACTGAGCATGGACCGATTTCTTCTAACAGCTTTCCATGTATGTGATCAGATCTTGATTGGAATATGGCACGCATCACAGAATTGTCAAGTCAACATTTGGTGTTATCACTGTCATCACCACTTGACGTTGAATAACGGTAAACCTTAAAGATCGACTCTTGATGCCAAGTCATCTGCACCTAGAGGAAAACGCTAGCCATTTTGGGTCTAGGGGCCCATGATCTCAATATGATAGGCTGTTGCTACTTGCGTCAAATCTTTGACAATCATGTCTCCAGATAACATTTGCTGCGCAGAGATCCAAGCGGTCGGAGAGTATTGAGATGAAATTATGTATCACATCAATTTTGCATATGGACATAATCTATGTTCTTCACGCCACGCTTTATATTTACAAATGAACCGGAGAGACCATTGCCCACCAGATCACTGCTCACCTCAAATCTACCCTGCTTTCGTCACTGCCAACCAAAGATTCATCCCACGGTAACCAATGCTGGTCCTTTGGCGTTGGCATACACTTGACCTTCGCCGGCGGCTTCGGTTCCCACTCAATCGGTTGCGAAGTACCGTCCCGCGCCCAATCCGACACGTAGCCCTTCGCTTCCTTGACCTTTTGAGCAGACTCCACATCATACGCCAGGTTCACACTGGGAACCACAGCAATCTTGCCGTGCCCCATATTCCACAAATCCTTTGCCAGGATCTGCGGTTCCCCCTGAACGCACTCTTCTGGCTTCGATCCCCGGAACCTCAACCCTCCATTGACAAAAGGCTCTGCGCTGAGGGCAACCGCTCCATTCCAGCACGAGAAAACCTGAAAAGGTTGGTGGTTGTAGAATTGGTTCTGAGCCTGGCGATCGTTCCAGAACAGGTTCCAGTGGTTATCGTAGCTGCCTGATGGAGGCAGATCGAAGAATGTGTCCCCTGTCATGCCRCGGCTGACCCAGACGTCGTAGAAGCTTGGGTGGGGGCCTACATAGGTCCAATCCATGGCGCAAGTCATGTCTGCCTTTTGTTGGATGCGCTGGTGGAGGAGCTCGAGAATGTCTTCGACGCACGGGGCGACATCATTCAGGAAAAGGATGGTGGTGTCCGGTGCGTATTGAGCCGGCGAATCCAGCAACGGAGCGAGTGCTTGGTTGCGTAGTTCGGCGAGGATGGCCACGCGAGCCTGTTTGTCRTCATCGCCAGCTTTCGTAGGGTTTGCCTCGTTGGTAGCCAAATAAAATGATGCTCCCATTGCCTCGACCTCCTCCCGCAATGTCTGCAGGACCTCAAAAGTCCCATCAGTCGATCGACCTTCCACAATAGACAGGGCGCAATTCTCCGGTCCCAGCAGCCATATGCTCTGTATGATGGCGCTCATAAGCGGTCGGATGCGGTCAACGCATTGCGTAAGGTCCAGTGCAAAAAAATGTTTCCTCTGCSTCACTGTAAAGTCACGTTGATGAGATGGATTGACAAYTATGTCCTTTCGAAGGTAGCCGTAACGATCTAGATCCGGTTCACGACAGCCCAGGTGATTGGTTGGATCTAGTGCCATGATCTCTTGAGCGTACTGGCCGGCGAGCGCCAGATTCGATGCGTTGGCTTTCTTAGCCCAGCGATTAGGATCTTGAAAGGTAACAATGCGACCATCAGATCTTGTACTTTGATTCCATACTGTCAGACCACCAATAAATATGAGCACAACTCTGATCCCCTTGACCATAGGCCCCTGATTRAGTAACATGTTCTTCGAACGTTATATGGCTACAAGCGGGATGGGATGCAAGGAACCCRAGGATGGGAGCCTGATACCAGGATCTGTTCAGGTAGATTCAAGTCCACGTCAATGGTGAACGAGTAGCCCGAGCGTAATTTCAACGATCCTTTTGARAACTAGCACAGATACAAAGAGGCGCTGTAGAGTAGGGAAAGAGAAGCTTGAGTGAAGATCAACGCAATCAGATTATGAAAGAGGCTGCAGGTGATCTTCAAAAGAGTACACAACACATCGATCTTGTCACAGGCTGAAGAGACGGCGAGCTCGAGGTATGAAGTGAAGCACAATACAATAAGATACAAYGAAGACAGACGGGCTCGGGGTGATACTTGGCTTGACTCACTCGATTCCATGCGCTGGATGATAGTGCGGAGACACATATTGAGATTAGCGAGGGCCTGACAGCAGCATCAAAGAGCTGGTCAGAGCTAACAAGTTTCGAAATAGGTTATTTCGAGACAGAGGGCGCATACATCTTCGAACTCGCGACGGCTAAGGATGCGGAAGTCGAGATGAGGGAAAGCGCGCTATTTTTTGACCAGCTCGCTGCTCGCAAGAAAAGCTCGGTCACTGCATCTGCATGKTTATGGTTCCAATYTTGCACCATCAAGTCTGCTTCCCTGTGTAAGCATCCACTGCAAAACCAAATGACTGGCACTGGTGAAAGAAAAGGAGGCAGTAATGGAGTCCAGACCGGGAGTCTCCTCCTGACTGCGCGTATGTGAAGGCAGTCTAAACAGGCCCCGAAACTGAAAGCCTCGTCTTGGCGCAAGTAGTGAAACACCCTGTAAGGGCTATTGTCATTGAGAGCCGCCTCGCTCTGTTACTGAAGAAACAGGTTTCGGATGCCGTAAATCTGTACATGGGTATCTCGGTGGCTCCAAGACTCATTCATGACGAACACCGCGTCGACAAYTACTTACGCGTTCAGTCTCCAACAGGCATATGCTCGACCTCTTCACTGAGCCTCCTCCAATTATCAGCTTGCAGCTCAGCATACTTGACCCTTTCTTGGCTCCAATCCTGATGTAACCGACTGATGTGATATTGGGATTGTTGAAAATAGACTAGCTCGTCACGGATACACTCCAGGATGAATACACCTCTCGCATGCTGATCGATGATTGCTTGCTTGTCCTGCGCCAAAGTTAGTGGTGCTCTCGCGTCACTTGGAGAAGATCACTATACCGCTTTGACTGCCATCTCAAGCTTCTCCTGCTCRCCAGGCTTTCCTCCAGGCCCAGTCATCATGCCTCGAAGCCTGTTCTCATTCATTTCTATCCGGCGCTCGAGCTGTGGGATGTTGTCCCTCGCATACCGGTCTCGCCGGTCAAACATGTCCCGGACGCCGACAAGAATGTCACGTTGCTTCTTGAAATCTTCCAAAACTCCCTCATCCCATGCTCGCGCCTCGTCATCAAGTAAGTTCTGGCTGACGGACAGGTGCTTTGCTGTCGAGCCGATGCCTTCGTTWAGTARRGGAACATCGTTCGTATCAGTAGCATATGTRTCCTGAGACACTTCAGTCAGATTTGTCAAGGCTTGACTGAAACGCAGATAGTCAGCAGCCATGCCCTGATTTCGTTTGATCAATCGCTCCAGGAGATTGCAAAGTCCTATATAGTGCTCCGCTGATTGTTTTGACCCTGAGCGCACGATATCAAAGGTCTCAGATAGGTTCTTGGGGAGCGAATCTTCTAGGTCCGGTGGCAAGCTCTTCCCCGTGAACTCTTCTTGCACGGAAATTGTCGCCTGCTTCCGCCATACTGCAAGTTCCTGATGCTAATSATGAGCTTTGGCGGACACATACATTGAGGGCACGTGTCTTACAGTAGGGACGGTCAGGAACATTACGACAAGTTGTTCTTGACCTAGGACTGGGTGGCGCACGAGGGCATTGACAAATCGAACTAACCCTCTCCGCCGCTTCTCGATGAAYGAAGTGTCGGCAGAGAGATGCCTTCCGTTGACTGTGGATGCATTAGCCATCGATCTACTCCTCAAATGGAAGGGTATATCACCAGCAACCCTCTTAGGAGGGAGTAACGGTAGCTGTCGGAAGGGATATCGCTTGTATAGGCARTCAAGCAGCCACACGAAATCGCTGTATCGTCTCACCACCGCACTCGACCTTCTGACGCTCTTCACCTCGTAATTATGATGCTGAAACATGAATATCCCCTCCTTTTCTGGAAGCAAGGTAACCGTTACCATCTCTTCACCAGCCCTATTGTTCACCCGCCCGCCGCCAAGTGATCTCCCTAGGTGTCCGCCAGGCGGGTTGCCGTCCTCTTCTCCTGACGAGCCGAACCCACCGCCACCCAGTCCGCCTTGTGTTATACCTGATGTGCCGTAATTGCCCCAGCCTGCCCCAGCTTCTGGGCCAGCCCCGAGTCCACCATTGGATTCAGACAGCGAGTTGTTCAGGGTCGGGCTTTCGGTAGTCGTGGTAAATGTGCTCGTGGTACGTGCGGTCTCAGCCATAGCAGATCGTGCAGGCTTCATAGCGGTGATTGCGTCCGCACCAGGAGTTGCATCRTTTTTGACAGGGTTCGTCTGGCTCTTCGCCGCAGCCGGACTTGCCCAGGGATCCGCGTCCAAATTCTCCAGCGAATCTTTGCGTAGCCGCCGGGACTTTCCAGGACTGTTGGAAGAGATACTGTGACTCGGCTGTGCTGGAACGGGTTCGGCATGCTCTGTAGCCTTTGCTGTTCGTAATTGATTGATGTACGGTAGTGACGGCTCCGGAAGACCTGGGGATGTTCCCATCAGCTTTTGACCCTCTATGAGACCTCAAGAGAAGAGTCGTTCACTCTTTCGCCTTTCATCAACTGTATCAAGAGACAGCTCATCTCCCTCTTCGGCGAGCCCCACAAGAGCAAGGAGGAGGTTGAATTCATTACGCCCTAGATTTGGATTCTTGTGACCTCCGCTGACCAGATTCAAAACTTGCTCGGCGTCATGCGGAGCTATGCTACTTCCACCAACTAGTTTTCTGGCAGCGTTGAGGCTCACGTTGCCTCCTTCTGAAGCATTGAGAAGGTCATAAGCATCAATATAGCTTTCCGGCACGTCAGAAGAAGGTAGCAGCGTCTTTGCAGGATCTCCTTTGGAAGCTCGTTTGGAAGATGGCATGTCCCAAGGTGATTCGCCATTCGCAGACTCGTCGTTAAACAGACCACCAGATGCTTTTGCTTTTGGAGCTTCATCTGCGAAGAGGGAGCTCTTCTGCTGCGAACTAGCATTCGCTGCTGGGCTAGGATCGTCGGGACTGCTTCCAAAGAGAGACATCRTACRAGATTGGTGGCTTCGATYAATGGGAGGCGGACAATGGAGCTGACAGTAGACTGTTCTAARATTCCACCTCAAGAGGGGGACTYTKGGGGAAGCTGCGAAGAACGCGATTGGTTGGCMTTTGGGCGTGATGCCAGATATGCCGCCAAACCCTTTTCGGCCATTCAARTCTGACTTCATGATTTCCTCTTTCAGCYCCTTTCAGTGGTACATAATGCTATTGGAATGAGCGAATAGGAGGATTGCAAGTARAGAACTTTTCATATTGACCCTTTAATTCARTCGAATTTTCCAATGCCAAATTATGAAGGCGCCTCCCTGGGTATCATTGCTTATTCTAAAATTTTGTCCAATTCGTCTTGAGATCATGTTCGCGTCCAGCAAACTTGTCCTATTCCGCCACATTCATGTCCAAGCATGCATGTTATGAATGATACATCCAGCACTTTCCGCGCTCCTGCCTGTCAGCTTTCCAACTTGCCGAACAATCTCACCATTCTCTTCCAGACAATGCGTTGCACCTTGCACATCCTCCTCTGCCACAACGACAACCATACCCAGGCCAGTATTGAAGACGCGACCGAATTCTCCATCGGCTATAGGCCCATGCTTCTTGAGCCATTTCATCACCCTTGGAGTTTCCCACTTTGTCGCATCCAAMTCCGCTGCAAGAGGGTTGGGAAGCATTCTAGGGATATTTTCGATAAGACCCCCACCCGTAATATGTGCCATTCCCTTGAKGAGACCCTTTTGCGAAGCAGCAAACGTCGATTTGACATATATACGGGTAGGGGTCAACAAGCTCTCACCAACSGACAAATCAGCGTCCTCCCACGGTGCTTGTACCGAGTAGTCGACATTATTGCTTTCAAGGATCTTCTGGATTAAGCTGAATCCATTACTATGACATCCGCTGGAAGCCAGCCCGAGCAGCACATCCCCGTCGCGCATCGAATCTCTATTCGGAAGCTCCATCCTCCCTTCGGCTATTGCCCCCGTGCTGCTGCCCACTAGATCGTATTCCCCCGGCTTGTAGGTGTCTCCCATCTCAGCCGTTTCGCCGCCTATCAGGGCGCAGTTTGCCTGCCGGCAGCCAGTCACTATGCCTTCGATGACTTGTGCACATACGTCGACGTCCAGTCTGTTGCAGCTGTATGTGTCCAGAAACCACAGTACCTCCGCACCAGTGACGGCAATATCATTCACACACATTGCCACGAGGTCTACGCCAATCGTGTCGTGTTTGCCAGTTCGCTTTGCGACCTTGAGTTTGGTGCCGACTCCGTCCGTCCCAGACACCAAGGTTGGCCCGGCATAGCCAGCATCGCGGAGGCTGAAACTGCCACCAAAACCACCAAGTAGAGCAAGGGCCCCAGGTCGAGCAGTGGATTTGATTGGACCTTTGATCTGTTCGACTAATGTATTMCCGTTGTCAATGGAAACACCGGCGGAAGCATAGGTGATACCGTTGAYTTCATGTTTTCGCGCACGGTGTGCAATATCACTTCTTACATGCATGCCAGGCCATCTGATTCCGCTCATAGTCTTGTACGCTCGATCCAAGGCTTCTGTAAGAGTGGGAGCAACAGAAGTCGTAGCAAGAACTCGACCCCCTGAMGTCTTGAATTTGACTTCATTTGCATCTGACTCGATATTGTCCATTTTCGTTCCAGCATGAAAAATATGATCCTGGGGGCTTTGAGGTATCCCCGGGCCTATCTCTATCTTCTTTCCTGTCTCATAAGAGCCCGGATAGCCCCCTGATGCGGCAACGACAGTGACTGAGCTCGCTGAGCTTTTGCACCTGACCTCCGCAAAGTCCAGACTACCATTTATGCATGCAATTAATGTTTCGGCAAGGTCGCCTTCCATCAAGGGTAAGAGTGTTTGAGTCTCTGGGTCACCAAACCGAACATTATACTCTAGCACCTTCGGCCCGTCAGTTGGAGTTACCATGATACCGGTGAACAGCAAGCCTTTGAACGGAGCRCCRTCCTTTCGCATCCCATTTACTGTGGGCTGCAGGATAGTSCGGTGTACTTCTTCGATCAAGGCTTTGTTTGCAATAGGCGTCGGTGCGTAGCAGCCCATGCCTCCCGTATTGGGTCCTTTGTCTCCATCAAAGACTGCCTTGTGATCTTGGGCAGGTAATAAGCTTTTGACGGTATAACCATCCACGAAACTGAGAAATGACAATTCTTGGCCATCCAGGAATTCTTCAATGACGACTTCGTCCCCGGCGGATCCAAAAGTCTTTTGACCATTTTYCTTGGGGACCATGATGTCTTTGAGTGCCTGGAGACCCTCTGCCTTGGACGATGGTATGATGACTCCCTTACCTGCAGCTAGTCCCGTTGCTTTGATCACAACCTTGTAACTGATTTCCTCGAGGTGTTTCTTTGCCTCTTTGTAAGAGGCGAAATTTTGAAATTTGGCCGTGGGAATGTTGTGCTTGGCCATGAAAYCTTTGGCAAATGTTTTCGACCCCTCCAGGCGTGCAGCAGCTCTCGAAGGGCCAAAACAGTCAATTCCGGCACGACGAAAATCATCTACTATGCCAGCAACAAGGGGCGCTTCAGGCCCAACTATCACAAGGTTGACCTTATGATGTTTTGCCGCGCTCAAAAGGTGTTCAAAATAGCCGGGTTCCGTTTCTTTTGGGCAGTCAAGATTAATGACCTTTCGCACCTGCCCGGTGCCTCCATTTCCAGGCGCAACTAGGATTTCCCCAACTGAGGTCGATTGACTTAACTTCCAAGCAAGCGCATGCTCTCTCCCACCACTCCCAAGAAGCAAGACGCGAAGCGATCTTGCCTCCATTTMATCCCCAGATCGTGACGGGCTATAGCACGTTCCTGTACTGGRATGAGCTGCACATGGTGGATACCTTGGAAACGAAGGTCAACGAGGCAAGGTGCGACGCGGGATTACGCGAAGATGATCMCAAAAAGCCGTTGTTAAACCCGCAGTATTCCCGAGCCCCTGTGCTGCCGCCTTTATGGAAAGAAGGGGCACCAAACATCAATACAGTRTATGTACTGTTGGTCAGACGGTGAAATGCAATAGCTTTGCTCTRTTAACGGCTTCCGATGGCTATGTCGAAGGTACTTGACCAGCCATGATGCCAAGTCATAATTACATTAAAAGAGAGATAACGATGGGCATGTATCATCAAGTATCGGGCCCTGTGAGCGATTTGCTCCACTGAGTGCCTACCAACTCCTTGCTAAATGACGACTGCATGCTTCTAAGACTCATCGATTTGCATGCCATCTGACCTGAAGGGATTTGATCCCAGCTGCAGACCACCATGATGTTCATTCGTGTGCGCTCTCAGATGGCGGAGGGGAAGAGCGCTCCGCATGATGGCTCGCGTCGCTTGCTCGCAATGTCTCGCTTGAACTTGGGTTGTCGACTGCTGTTGGTGTGGCCGGTTGAAGAGGCTCCTGTCCAACAGGGCTTGCGGGATTTGACATCTTAAGTGCATTTCGCACTGCTGCTGGGGGCCGATCCAGTTCATCTGAAGAGTCTGCGGCGCCCTCGGAGTCCCTATCGAGTGTGGAATCTGCATCAGCGCTTGGAATATTGCCCGAAGAGGATGGCCGTCTCCGTGGTCTCGCTGGGACCCGRATGACATCCTGAGGCTCCAGATTCAAGTCCTGACGTCTCCTCAAATGTAGTCGCTCAAGCATTGTTACTGGGGCGGTTGAGCTCATATTGCTCTTCTGCTGGCTAGCCAAAGCAGCTGCGACCTCGGCTGGCGGAGACTGCCTTTCTCGCTTGAAAGCTAACGTTAAGCGCGAGAAGCGGCTCATAGTTGTYAATGCTTGAGTTGGTGTCACAAGTCTGGGGCTCATGTCTGCTACATCCCTCTGGTCAGGCTGTTTGTTGATATTGTCTTGGCCTCCATCCGGCCTTGACTGAGCCATAGTTGCCGCGTCAGAGACAGGATGATACCGCACCATATAGACTGTGCTTGCAGGGCTTGTGGTGTCTTCCCTGCTGATAGGYGACTCAGAGGRTTGATGTTSAAYATGCGAAKGRKGAGGTCCAAGGCTCGAACCCTCTGAAATGCCGGTTGGCTTGGTGCTCAACGGGATTCCCTTGTCAACCTTGCCCTTCGACGTAGAACTTCCGGTTTTATCGATGCTTTTTCCAGGTGTATCACCTTTTTCCGAAGTACGCCATAAAGGACCAATCAGGCGATGCAGACCCACTTTCACTGGCCTGCCTCTCGTRGAATTGTTTTGATAAGYCCAGCTCCTCTTTGATCGCCTCGAATCGAATGTTTCATCGCTGTCAAATACTTCTCGCCCCAGTATACCGTCTTTCTTCTCCTCCCTCTCCAGRGCTTCTATCCTTTCGACCCATTCCCACACCACCACACTGGCAGCGCAAGCACCCACCCAGCGAACGTAGCTTCCCCAGCCAGACACATCAGGTTTTGAGAGATCCAAGATGAAGAAGATTGCGGGTATGAAGATGGCGACGATCGATAACAAGGCCATGAGAGGCATGCTGTGCATCTGCGGGTGGAAAAAAGCAAACCGCCGTTGTCTGAGCGCGTATATCATGACGAAAGCAGCATAGCAAATGTTGAGAGCCAGAGCGAAAAGATAGTTGAGGGCTGGTATTGAGCTTGCAAAAGCGCGAGGCTGATGCTTGATCCCTTGGTGACAGAAGTAGTTCAATATGCTGAAGATTATCTCCAGTGTAATCATGATRAAGGCGACCCATTTGATGATTAGTTTCTCCTTCCGCCKTTGAAATAATCGAATGAGAGTTTGTGCTTGCGCAAGCCAGAGGAAGCTCTCGGAKATGATTCTGACAACCTGCACTTCGAGTCCGTTGATGACTTGGTGTGCGAGCTGGGTCGCGTCTTGATAGCCATCGTCATATTGAATTTTTGACCATTTCATCGTGTCGGCGGTGACWATCGTGAGCGAAATCGCAAGAGTAATGGCAGCAAGCTTTTGTAACCATGGTCGACTGCCGATGCCAATCACTGTGCTGTTTCCGTAAGAGCCTCCCAACGTTCCTCTGCGGCCGCTGAAGCTGACACCGCCGCCCACACCGGCAACGTAATATGTCCTCGGCGTGATGAAAAGGATGACCACAAGCATGTAGCTTACGATGGTCACAGCAGCAATGGCGTATATTTGAGGGTCCACGGACATGTAGAAAGGGTCTTGCGTGTTGAATACTGACAGATCCACGCCAGACTTTAGTGGGTCGATGGGTTGAGGCACAGAAACAGTAGGGCAGGCAGGCTGAAAGACGGCCTCGTTCGAAAGAGTGAGGAGGTGATCGTCACCAAGGTTCAGTATACCTCCGGAAGGAAGTAGATAGGGAGTGCAGCTATGTGGAAGAGCTGTCCTTGTTGGCTCCGGATCCACCCAGATCTGGCGTCGAGACAGAGTATTCGGCGGCTCCATGATCAATACTACAATTGGAGGTTGCGGTGTCAGAAACTTCGGAGCAACGGAAATCGTCTTGACATGAAAAGGTACATGTTGTAGGTATATTACTGGGGGGGGAGCCCCCAATTGATCACTCTTGGAGTCGCAGCGAAGGATTGAGTACGATAATCWAGAACAAAACAGATTCCTTGGAAGCAGAAGGATCGTGTATYAGTGTGGATGAGCSCCTGGAGTCGACAATGACAGACTGTTGCGAATGGTGGATCTCATGTTCTCGGGCTCGCAGGGTATGGCCAGAATRGCAACTAATCCGGATCTGGCCCTCTCACACTCATCTCATTCTTTAGTCTTTCTTCGGTCTACGCAGCTGAATTAGGKACTGTACAAACRACGTGGGACTTTTCATCTTTACTCCTATGCTACGACCACGCACTTGAGGTATGTAAACAGAMACTCATRCATGCACGCTTGTACATACAAATTCAAATTGGAAGCGCTTTTTTCCSTACTCAAACGCTTGATCCCTTCTTGGCACTCCTCAAATCTACCACYGGCAATTCTGCCATATGGTTCTTTAAACTCCCGTATGGTCTCAGCGTCACATCGAYAATTTCACTGCCACAYTGACGCTTTTGTGATCCCATTGRAAGTTCAGGTAAGGCAGCAGGTAAGCCTTTGTGAAGCGGCCAGTCGATGCGACATCCTTTGCCAGTGATGAAAGTAGGGGGAGCCTCATAGTCGAAAATCGGATTGGCTAGATCCTCTTCTGATGAACYTGAATGAAAGACCAGCGTAGATGGGTCAATGCCAACGTTCCAAGGTTTGGTATTCGAGAGCTCCACCTTGCCCACCTCATCAGGCACCTCAAATAAGCTCTCATGRTGATGGTACGTTATATTTGGGTGGGCAGTGGTCATAAATGAATCCACAGCTTGACCGACGTCAAGCGCATACAGTAGAGCGCCGTGATATATTGAGACCGATGAGTTTCCCCTTGGTTCGACTCGGATGTCCGCTTCAAGGTAGTAGATCACTGTGTGGTTGCCTGCATCCAGGGAGATTGGCATCATGCCAGTATGGGAGTCAGGCGATAATGAAAAGGAAACATTCTCTTCTGGTATCGAGATCCGCGAATTGTACAGGGACCAAGCTGGGACTCGCAAATATAGGTTGAAAGGTCCAGATGCTTGTACCTTATATTCCAAAGAATGCTCAAAGGGGTATTTAGTCCTACAAGCGATTTCGATAGCGCTACCCGATGCAGTATTCGTCTTCACTGATCCAGGTCCAAGTAATGCATGGCCCACTCCCTCAGAGCCCACACGCACAAAAGAAGCAGACAGGAATTTGGGCAATCCCTGCGGCATGTTGACTGTACAGCAGGGGTAATTTGTGTCCAATCCGTACACCAAGGCTTCGGCGCCTCCATTGTAGAAGGGATTGGGACCATTGATAGTCCAGGCAAAGGGCTCATTGGCTACCGCAAGATACTGGCGGGCCCAGTGATTACCCGTGATACTGACCGGGAGCGCATTAAAGGCTGCAAGCTCACAGCGATCTGCGAAAGCATTGTCGCCCATAACCTGGTAAAGGTAYGAAAGAGAGTACATGGTCTCGACGGCAGTACAAAGCTCAGATCCTCGATTCGGAGCCAAGCCTGCCTCTCTCTCGTCGCCAATGATGCTGCCCGCTGCATCGCCGTGATACGCGAATGTCCACTCAACACCTCTGCGGTTGGCCTCGAGTAGTGACTCATTTTTGATAAACCGGTACAAAGTTGCCCCAGTAGAAAGACCTTGTCCGACATTCACAGCATGGCTGTGTCTGTATCTGTAAGAGCTGTCTCCGATTCTTGGGACCACGGTGTCAAGGTCTTGAAATATGAACTGCGATTCTTTCCAGTATTCGGTCCAATGAAAGCCGTTATCCATGAGTAATTGCATTGTATCAAGAAGAAGTCCCGCATTGTCTTGGGGATATTTCTCATACAGCCATTGCAAGGAGATGATCATATCACCATACCTGACTGTGCCCCAGAAATCCAGGAATCCTCTCCCGTTGATGAGGATTGTGTGCATACGAGCRACAAATCTGTGCAAGGCGGGGATGATTCTGGCGCCTTGAATGGGGTCTGCCTCCACGAGCTGTATCAGGCCCAAACACAGGGGAAAGCGAGCCCAAAGATCGCGATGACCGCGTGGTTCCGGACCAAGCCAGCCATCTGGGTCCTGYCGGTCTAGCACCTGGCCAAGTGCATCGAGCACCTGCGATTTAAGACGGTCATTGTCGATGCTGTAGGCGAGTGGAACAAGGCCATTGAGCCAGTACGGTAAAGCTTCATTCAAGGGTGAATACTCGCTATGTCCCCCAATCCAAGTCGAATATTTCACAATGTCATAGAACTCATATTGGCTGCCTGCCAGTCCATCTGCCATCAATTGAAGTTGATCCTTAATCCAGCCTGATGGTTTGATAGAGCCCAATGGTAACGGCTCCATAACGAACGGCACCAGCTCAAGATCCGAGTCTATATCGCTCAGCAATGGAGCTTGTGTCGCTTCCTGCAGACGGCAGGAAAAAAATCGGTCAAGCTCCCGCCACCAGGGCGGATATACAGCGAGATATATACATGATACAAGCAGCATGCAGTACCAGACGGTTTTTCCCCACGAGCAGCTCCAGGCTTGCCCCGGCGTGGAGAGTCYAGAGTCTTTCCCCACGCTCGACCTGCCAGTTCCATGCCCAAATGCGCCGTTGAAGTGCATTTTCGTATTTTCCATCGCCTGTTCGTGATGGGTGACATTAACGAGCAGCAGGCATTGAAGATGATCTCGGAAATTTCTTGGCAAAACTTCTCATTTGCATCATACCCTCATAAGAGCATTGTGATTGTCGCACACTGATGGCTCCCTATCAAGAACTTTCGTCCTACATGAGTATACGATACCTTCCCCRGGGTGAWTGTGGCAAGGTCGGTCTCGTGATGCWTGACATCTKCCCTCGCCTTAAGCCCAAWGAAGTTAGCCGGATTTGACTGGCCAACTGCTCCCATGATTCCCAGCAATCTGACRGCGAGCACGCCAGRGCCATCTTGAGTTGGCATCGAACATGCCTGAACACGATCCTGGGAAGTCTCAAWATCGGAACCTGGGACCTCGGGAAGGGATATCTGGTRCATCGTCCAGCCAATTGCAATGCATGCGCATATTCGAAGTCGACCGAATATCTCCATAACAGCAATACTAGCCAGTGGCAAGAYTGCATCCGGCATTATCTTGRTRTMACRTTAAGTGTGCGTTTCTGCCCGTYATGTGGAGCTGCATCTCGCCTCTTCAAGTCTATTGGTGTTAAAGCAGAGCTTGTTTTCGTTCTACGGGTCAACCGTCCATTGTCGGTCAAGCCAATGGCTCTACCGAGTCGCGATATCGTCTGCAGGAACAGATCTTGGGGTATGAAGGCCGACTTCACACTCCCGATCCCACGATTTGGGTTCGCTTGAACACATCAAGGACCATGCCGGACTTGCCCCTATTTATGTTAAGTTGCCACCATGACCTGCTTTGTATCCCATACAGGAATGAGATGGTCTCTGATCCAATTGAGAATCTTTACAAAGAGTTTCCTCACCGCCTGCGTTGCTTGTACAAATCTTGCGAATCCAGAACCTCGATCAAAGGTGGACAATGGCACCTGATTTCGAGGCTTGCGGTAATGCCTTTCTCAATCACTCTACTACATTATACRACCAATATCGATTCAATGGAAGTGTTYCCGGCCTATCGTCTTCCTCACGAAGTGCACTCATAACTCTTGATGGGTGTAAGAAGCTTTGTGGCCCCGGTATCGCCTACTATCCTTGGTAAGCAGCCAGAGACGTCRAGGGTTTCATCYGCTTACAGCAGTGCAGGAAGGATACTGCCAACACGATCACCACTTGGGTTTTGCCTATAATTGGATTGGTCGTTCAAGCGCCATGGGAGAGCAATCAGGCATGGGAGACCACACTCTCTTTGTTCCGGTACCTGGGCTCTCCAATGGCGGCGATGGCGTACGTTTTCTGGAACATCAAAGTCACCGGAAAGTGCGCGATGATGGTTGACATGTCCACGCGTTACGACGAATATCCGGATGAGGACTCGGACTTCTCCAAGATGAGAGATTCAATGTTCATCCTCTGCATCATGAATCAGTGTGTGTGCTTCGACATCGCCCTTGGAAACCGTTGAAACTTTGGGTTGAACGCTATGAGGCTAAGTGCTGCTCTGTTAGATTCAATCAAGCCATCCTTGCCCCATGTCGAGTCCGAGTGCCTTCTCCGTCTCGCACTGTTCAGCAACCTCCTGCAGATGAAAGACTCCGATGACGCTCGAGACAGCATTGTGACCCGACGCACCGAATTGGCCAGGAATCTGAGGGAAGGCCGCAAGAAGGGGGTGATCCCAATTTTCATTTCCTTTCTCTGGTTTGTCTTCGCCTTGGCTCTTACTATAGAGCTCGCATTTGATGATATTGGGGGTAATGAGACGGCACATAATCTTGCCCTTGGACTGATGGTATGCTGGCTTCCCGTACTCATCGTAGCAACTGCCGTCGATCGCAACTCGGTGTCTGCAGACTCAATTCAACAGCGTTTGAATGAGTTGTTAGAGGCCGTTCGCCAGACCTTGATCGACCCCATGACCTTGCGTAAGTACAAGCAAATGACCAATACCCGAGACGAGGCCTTCACATGGACGGCCGCCTTGCATGACAACAACACCTACGACGGAGAGTTCTTCGTATCCTTCGGCGGCCAGGGGCGGGAGCATTTTCACTATGGKGYGGCGCACCCCATCCTAAGCGCAATAGAAACGACTTTCATGGCGGAGTACGGCCGGGATTGGTTGCGCCATGGATATGCAGCCAGGGTCGCCATGGTTGGTGGCTCTACCAATATCAGTGGACTCAAGTCGTTCGATCCTCGCATGATCTGGCAAGTCGTCAGCTCCTTGACCATTGTGTCCGGATCCGTCTTTGGAGCCTTCATTTTGTCTTGTACGTCAGTCAAGGAAGATCTCACTTGGCCCATAGCKCATTTCTACAACTCACAGGGTTCACGCCTACAGTTGGGCTGGGGTGCCGCACTGGAGGCTATCTTGTATACCTCGTCCTATCTCTTGGTCTTTTGGTGATAGAGATGGGCGTCTGGCGAATCACACATCAACACACGCACACATCCCACGATCTCATCCGTCGTGTTGGATCYCGGCTCGAGAGGGTCTTTACGGGCGAGAARGGCCTTCCCCAAAACAGCTACAAGCGTAGGCTTGTATCCTATCTTCACTCCACCGCCTTCAGAGACGTGATGAAGAATGTGATCATTCGRCCGCTAGAGGTATGGCCAATCACACACACCTGAAGYACTTTTGTAAGAACTCGACGTTGCTGACAGGCTCTATTCAGGCATGCAACACAATCTGGTTCTGTTACATCACGTGCGCTCAGACTTTGGGTTCCTACCAGGTAAGAARGCAGTCACGCMAGCTCAATAGCCCTGACAATAGTCTGACCCAGACCTGCGAATGCATGTCCTCCAACTGGGCCAAYGGKGAGGGCGGCTTCATCGACTTTCAAACGTAKATTTTAACCCCCCCCTTTCCCCCAGTTATTCCAAACCCCCCCCCCACCGTCCTTCGAAAATCGCTGACAAGKCTCCATCCAACCCCCAGCGCCGATTTCTACGCCGCCAACGGCGTCTACGTATACTGGTCCGCCGGCACCGCAGTCTCCTGCATCACCATGGTGGCCGGCCTCCTCTACATCGTCACCGAGTACTGCACGCAGAGCCACCTAGCCACCGAACACCACGGGCGCGCGATGCAGGGCTTGAGAATGACGCGCTGGTACAAGAAGCACACCCGGTTCGCGCGGTTCGTGCCCAACCAGGTGCTGCGGTTTGGGAAATTTGTGGGGTGGAAGGTGAGCGGGGGCAAGACGAGGCAAGGGCGGAGGAGTTTGGTGTGGACGGTGGAGGCGAAGAAGAGGACGAGTCTGGAGGTGTTTAATCTGAGGCAGAATCCGTGAGGGTTTTGCTTGCAAGGGAAGGGTGGAGACCAGGGAGGTTTGCTTCTGTGTTGCCGTCGCAATGAGCTGGTTCGAGGTGGGTAGACAGGCAAAAATTACATCTACCGTTCGTACCTGTACGCATTGCATTGCATTTCACCCATGTCGTGAGTGTGCCGCATCTCCTTACATTTTTCACGCATCTTGACGCTATTGAGTATCGGCTCCATGTTCCGCACCCAGCCGGAGCAGCAGCTCGACCGTGTTCGGATATGAGCAAGACAATGACAGCACCGAACAAGCAGATACAGGCACGGCAAGACTGGATGCAATTCTTAAGCTTTGAGATATGTAGGTCGTGAAGGGGGAAATGTATACAAAAAAGACCAGGTATCAACATCCAAACCGTCGTACACTTTTACACTTGACCCAATACTCATATACCCAAAGCACGCTTGAATGTCGTAGGCGCTCTATTGCTCTTTCGTCCCCTCAGTAACAGCTTCCGCATAGCTTTCATGTCCCTCTGGCGCGGTCCCCTTTGGGGTTCCATTGAAGATACCACCAGCTGATCCATTCGCATAGGGCTCATCCTTTAGCAGTCCGTTAGCGGTCTTCATCTCCGTCTTGGTGTCTTCTTCAACCTCGTCGTCATCTTCGTCGTCGCTGCGGATGTCTTTCTCGACATGGTCCTTCACCATATTGACGGCGATCCTGATGATGAAGGAGAACCAGAAGATATTGATGGCCTGCAAGGCCGCCAGCAGCGTGAAAGTGATGCATTGGCTCAGCCAGCATTTGTACTGCTGCGTCTCCCAGTTGAGCTCGAAGGGGCCCACGTTCTTGAAATCGGTGAACATGGAGGCGAGGATGACGAGATTGACATAATGCCGCAGGTATGCCCAGACGACCATGAAGACGGCGAAGAAGGGGACGATGATTGGGGAGGAGATGTAGTTGAGCGTTTTGGATGTCTTTTCAGCTCGGTCAGCTCTTGAGGTCAAAAAGATATGGGGGCAGAGCTTACCGCGAGGAAGAAGTCGCTGATATCATGGGTGATGTACACAGCCAGACCCATGTAGGTGAAGTGGAAGCGATAGCTCAGCCAGATGAGCGCGATGGTGACGATATGATGTGCCACAAGCTCTTTGAAATCCTTTCGAGGCTTCTCGAGCTGGAGCATGAGCACAATGGCCTGCTGAGCCCAGTAGCTGGCCTGCAGCAGATAGTAGGCCTTGAACATGGCCTCGTGGCTCCGGTGGGGGAAGTCCTCGAACATGCCGACCGTGTCAAAGTACCAGACAGGCGTCCTGTACATGATGTATATTCCAAAGGGTCCAAAGACGGCGAAGTAGATGGCGGTATAGGCCTGCTCCATGAACCGATTCTGCTTGGATCGGGAGCGGATACCGTAGGAGATGGCCAGCGGCCGGATCAAGCGCTGCATCAGGAACTCTCGGGTGAAGGAAAGGACGATGATGTAAAAGGCCACAAATGCGAAGTCATTGATCCCCTTGCCATAGTAGGTGGGCGCGTGTGGATCATGGATGGCGTGAGTTGGGATATGAGGGTGCCCCTTTGGAAGTGGGTAGGAGAGGAAGATTGCTCGGTGTAGCGGATTGGAGGGTCGTGGATAGACGAGGTATGCGGAGAGGAGGATGAGCATAAGAATAAGTGGATTGATCCATGTGTGACGGAAGGAGAAGTTGATCCATCTGCGGATGAGGCTGCGGACTTTCCGTCTCTTCTGTCGGCGAGGCGGTTTGCTACTGTAGGATGGTCTCTGTCGTTCCAATTAGCTCTGTGCGAGACATCCGGTTCTTCAGTGAACAATGGCTTACTGGAGAAAGCGGAGGAGTCGAGGAAGCTGTCGGGGTTGGTTCGAGGGTTGAGAGAGCTGATGCGCCGGTGTCGCCTCTCAATTCACCGCCAAGGCTGCTTGATTTCCGCCGCAATCGCGTCTTGATTGATGAGGCCATCCTTAGCTGTTCCTCCGGGTGCGATTGCAGCCTTCATGTGTGCATGGGCCAAATGATAGATATAGCTGATTGAAGCTGGTGGTCSAKGTGAGATTTGCTTATGCTTCTGTAGGCCCGAGTAATCTCCGGCTTGGGAAATGACGAAACCCGGAGGCTGAATGCGTGGCTGATAATGTTTAATCTCGAATCATATTCATTCTGCAAGTAGCCACTGTAGCCACTGTAGACACTGTAGACAGGATGAGAAAAGAAGGGTTGTTTTCAACTTGAAGAACATGGCTAATCCTATGATACTCCCACGCTATGCAATTCAAGTTCCCAAGCAAGATCAACCCC